>JAPPVO010006023.1:0-24755 GCA_030407325.1 Camellia japonica | reverse complement strand
AATAAATTGGTATAAAATTTAATGAAGGATGTGTGGATATCAGAACTGTTGGTAGACCTAGTACCATCACCCATATCAAACACTCAAAATTTCCCTCTATTAATATTACTCTTGACAGACCTAAAAAAAGAATTTGCTATTTTGTCCCCACGGCCAAGCCATTGCACTCTGGATTTTTGAAGAGCAAGACTTTCCTCTAATTTACTAAGCTCAATGTATTTTTTCAAGTCCTCTCTCTCCTGAACTTGCAACCACATTATTCACAGGATCTTTATCCAACTTATATTGAATAAGATCCAAATTAGCCTTAGCAATTTGAACACGGGTAGATATGTCACTAAAATCCTTTTGTTCAAAAGCTTAAGGCTAACTTTAAGTTGCCTAAGTTTTTTGACAGACCCTGAACATAGGAACACCCCGGATATACTGGCCCCAAATGTCAGAAACAGTACTCAGAAAACCTGGATGTTGAGACCAGAAATCAAAGTATTTGAATGGGTTTCTTGAAGGAGCTCTTAGTAGCACTAATGTTGACCACAGGGAGAGTGGTCAGAGATACCAGAAGGAAGAAAATTGGTAGTGGCCTCCGGAAATTTGTCCAACCAAACCTCATTAACCAGGACTCTATCAATTTTAGTAGCTATATAAGCCCCCTCACTCCTTTTGTTAGCCCAGGTGAATTGGCAACCACCATAAGATAGGTCAGCCAACTCAGATGCATTTACATAAGTATTAAATTCCTCATTTTCACTAGACCAAAAGGATTCCCCCCAATTTTTTCCTGCTGGTATCTAATAGCATTAAAATCACCAGAAAACACATGGATCTTTGGATTTAACACGGGAGATATCAACATAGATTCAAAAAAAACCTTTCTCAGAGTGTGCTTATTTTCAGCATAGACAAAAGTTGCAAAAAAAATTTCATTAGAAGCCAATTCAACCACTTTACACAAAATAATGCTGATTAGACTTTGAAAGCATTTGAACATCACAAAAATCAGTATTCCAGCACACCCAGACTCTACCAGTTTTAGTTGGTTGTGAGTTAGAAAACATAGACCATTGACCAAAACATTTAACACAAATACTGCTCTCATTAGACTGTTTTATTTTTGTTTCCAAAAGCCCCATGACATGAATATTTTCTTTAATCACAAAGTTTTTTACTTCTTTCTATTTAGAGGGATCATTCAATCCTCTAACATTCCAGGAAGCATTTTTACATTCATAGGGACACAAAAAGAGAGAGAAACCAAAAAAAAAACCACAACCAACTAAAACTTGTTTACCTCTTCTTCTTCCTCTGGCTGCTAGTACCTTTGCCAGAGGACTTATTTTTCACCTGCTGGGATGGTGTGTAGCAGTACTAGGGTGCATCTTTTCAGCCTTAACTTCCTTTATCACTTCGTCCAACACTTCAGCAGTACCTGGAACCACTAGCTTTGCAATTCGAAAACCCTCTTTGAAATCTATCCACATCACTGCTTTCAGAAATATGCTCTTCCCCGGATGAGCTCTTGTCAGTCGAAGCCCCCTGAGTGTCAAGAGATTGATCGGATTCCACCACAGTAGTAGCAGGTTCTGGACTTGGGGCTGGGATTTCCACCACGGGCAGTCATAGGTACAGGAACTGGAACTGGGACTGGATCTACATCACTTCTGGGATAGTTTCCAACTCAGGCTCACCCACCTTCCTCTTACCCTTAGCTTGAACAGTGGTCCAGCCTTCTTCCGGGACATTGACATTGTCCTCAGAAGTCTTCTGCATGGAAATCAACTGAGCCACTTGTTTAGAACACACTTTTCAGTACTATGTCCAAATATTTGACAGTGTTGACACCTAGATGGCAGTCCCTGATATTCAGCTCGGATTATAGACAGCTTCATCATCATGCCTAATTTGAAAGTAGGTAGGCAATTTTGAGGTGGCCTCAATTTCCACACAGACCCTAGCAAACGCCACCCTACTTCCCCTTGCCGTAAGTTGATCCATGAAAAGAGGGTTACCAATAGCACTGGCAATCCTACTCAAACCATCAGGATCCCAATATTCCAAAGGGATGTTGAAGAATTTCACCCAGACAGGAATTTTGGTTGATTTATCTTTGGTTAATTTCATCATCCTTTTCCATTGTTTCAGAATAAGGAGATAACCACCTATATACCATGGGCCTCCTTCAAGAACTTCACTGCAACAATCAGGGGTATCAAAGATGAAGAACATGAACCCATCCCCATTAGTTAGAACCTCCTTGAGGCCCTTAGCTTTCCACAGCCCAAATGCACTATTACGCAGATAGTTGTAACCACTCCCTTATCAACAAAATAACCTACAAGACAAGAATCCCATTTCTCTAGCGGCTCGGATCTAGAGGGCATATTCACAACAACACTATCCTCAACAGTAGTAGGAGGAATATACCTGAGTTTGATGTTTTGAGCGAGTTGAGGCAGCAGTACAGTAATATTTGCCCAAGAGCGTTGATCTGGGCCCACATGCTCGTTGTTCCTACTCCCACCGGCACCACCACGACCTCCTCTCCCCCCACGATAACTGCCACCCCCCCGAATGGCTTGGGAAGAAGAGGAATCCCTAATCGGCACTTGAACATCAGCAACAAAATCCCTTTCTGGATCTGCTGATTCAACGGTGTTCTTGTTTTCCCCTCGATTTCCGCGCCAAACACCACACTGTCTGGAAGATTTAAGAAGCTATGATACTCTTCCTCCACTATATCAGAGCTTCTCTCACTAACACCTCATTTAAGGTTTTCTAAATCACCTAAGTTGTTCAATTGCCAAGTCCGAAAGGATGAATTTGAATTCCGGTTGTTTTCTTCCAATTTCTCTTTCTTTTCTATGGACTTCTTCTTCTTGCTCTCAAGAAGAAAGTTCTTCTTCTAGTTACTTCCTCGTCCCTCTCCTTCCTTCTCTCTTTTGTTCTAAGAACTAATTAGGCTTGGTAAATAATCGTTTCATAAGCTTAAGTGACCGAGTTTAACTGAAACTAATCTTGCTTAGCTTCTAAGATACAAAATTTTCTAAGCAATTGTAACTTAACGATACTCGTTTAAGTTAAGTACCTCATTTATGGTTTCTAAATCAACTGAGTGTTCAATTCTCAAGTCAGAAAGGATGAATTTGAATTCCTTTCGATTTTCTTCATATTTCCCTTTCTTTGCCCCAACTTTCTTTCTTTTTTTTTCTTTTTTTTCCAGCGAAGTTTCTCTGTAACTTTCTCCGTCCCTCTCCTTCTCCTCTATTTTGTCTACATACTCATTAGCTTAGGTAACAAATTGTTTCATAAGCTTAAGTGGCCAAGTTTAACTCAAGCTAATCTTGCTTAGCCACTAAAGATAGCGAAACTTTCTGAGTAATTGTAGCTTAACGATATTAGTTTAACATAAGCACCTCATTTAAGATTTGCTAAATACACCAAGGTATTTCAATTCTCAATTTCACAAAAATTGAATTTGAAGTCTCTCTTTGAATTCCTCCTCCTATTTCTCTTCTTTTCTCTAACTTCTCTTCTACTCTCAAGAAGGAAAGTCTTCTCTGTACTCTCCCGTCCTTCTGCTTCCTCTCTCTTCTGTTCTAGAAACTAATTAGCTTAGGTGAGTAATTGTTTCAAAACCCTAAGTGGCGAAGTTTAACTCAAACTATCCTTGCTTTGCCTCTATGAAAGACAATTTTCTGAGTAATTGTAGCTCAACGATATTAGTTTAATATAAGAACTTCATTTAAGGTTTTTGAAATCGCCTAAGTGTTCAATTCTCGAGTCCAAAAGGTTGAATTTGAATTCCCTTTCATTTTCCTTCCCTATTCTATTTCTTTGCTCTAACTTTCTCTTCGAGCTCTCAAGAAGAAAGTTTCTCTGTAAACTCTCTGCTTCCTTCTCCTTCCTTCTCTCTTTTGTTCCAGAAACAATTAGTTGTGGTAACTAAGTTTTCATAAGCTTAAGTATAGCGACCCCGGTCTTTTCCCCATTTGGTTATTGTATCCGGACTTATGTTCCGTAGATTCCATTATCATATTGTTGTTGTTGTTGTCCTTTAATTCTTCAGTTGTGAGTTATGGATATTTGGACAGGTTAATTGCAGGTTGGTTGGGTTTAGAAACCATAGTTGATGTGCATTTTGGGTTGGTCGCCTCGAGCGAGCTCTCTTTCGCTCGATCGAGTCTTTGATTTTGGTCCTTCGCTCGAGCCAGGGTCCCTTCGCTCGAGCGAGCTTTGCGTCCAGTGCATTAGACCTGAGAGCAGTGTTTTGTTGGCTCGAGCGAGCTGTTTTGCTTTTGGCTCAAGCGAGCTTCTCTTCGCTCGAGCGAGGCTTTCTTGTGTCTGGTCGCTCGAGCGACAGGTCTTCGCTCGAGCGAGCCTGTCCAGTATTTAAGTGTAACAGCGGGATTTTTTAGGGCAGTTTTTCATTCTTTTTGATCTCAAACCCTAAAGTCCGACCTTTCTTCTTCTCTAAACACCTTTTCTCCTAGGTTGATCTAGTTAGGGTGTGTGTTCTACCCTAGTTCTTTTACAAATAAGATAGAGGAGAGTGAGGGCTTCCGTTTTAATCTGAGCAGTGTCAGTTTGGAGCACTTTGGAGTTTCGAGCATCTTCTTCATCATCATCTTTTTGGGTTATTTCTTCGAGGTAGGGATTTCCTACTCCATTTATATGTTTTAATCCTAAGTGTTGGTATTTGGGTAGTGTGGGGTGGGTAGTTTGGTAATTTTGTAAGAAACCTTAGGGTTTGGTTTAGATTAATTTGTATAATTAATTTAAAGGAATAATGTGGATTTGGTTTAATTCATGGAGATTGGGAAATTTAATGAATTGATGAATATATTTGGGGTAGTTTAATTATTTACCTTGGGAATGTTAAATTTACATTCATTGATGTATTTATTTCTTGTTTAGAAATAACTGTTTTGGGTATCGGTGGAGGATAGCCATTGATTGTTGTAGACCTTGCATGCGGCTTAGGTATAACTGGAATTGAGTCAATTGTTTGACTGTTGGAGTTAATACAGAACATTTGTGTATTAATTATGTGTTGTATATGGCAATTGTGTGTTTTTTATTGCATATGCATTGATTTGGGAGGAGATAGGGGATGAACTCCACGGTTTAGGGGAAGATAGGGGATGGACCTCTAAACCGGATTTATTGGAGGAGATAGGGGATGGACTCCATAGCATCACTCTTATGTGTGCTTATTGATTGATAGATATATTAATCTATTTATGTGGATATTATACATCACTAAAATGTGTATCAGTTGGGAAGTATGGAAGTGAATTGGTTATGATTGATACAACCAACTTGTGTATTTGTTAGTGGTTAGGTCTAACTTAAATTGTTATTCCTGTTGAATTGGAAGTATTGTTAATAAAAGATGAACCCCGCTGAGTTATTTGGCCAGGTTCTGAGCCAATAGGGAAGTAAAATGTGCCATAGACAGTGTGTCATGGCAATGTAGACATTTGTGTCATGAAAATTATAACTTGATTGTAGAGTGTTAACCATGTATCAGATGCTAAGAACTTTCTCTAGCTCTCAAGAAGGAAAGTTTTCTCTGTAAACTCTCTCCGTCCTTCTGCTTCCTTCTCTCTTCTGTTCTAGAAACTAATTAGCTTGGTGAGTAATTGTTTCATAACCCTAAGTGGCGAAGTTTAACTCAAACTATCCTTGCTTGGCCTCTAAGAAAGACAATTTTCCGAGTAATTGTAGCTCAACGATATTAGTTTAATATAAGAACTTCATTTAAGGTTTTTGAAATCGCCTAAGTGTTCAATTCTCGAGTCCAAAGGTTGAATTTGAATTCCCTTTCATTTTCTTCCCTATTCTATTTCTTTGCTCTAACTTTCTCTTCGAGCTCTCAAGAAGAAAGTTTCTCGTTAACTCTCTGCTTCCTTCTCCTTCTTCTCTCTTGTTTGTTCCAGAAACAAATTAGTTGTGGTAACTATTGTTTCATAAGCTTAAGTGGCCAAGTTTAAACAACAACTATCTTGCTTACCCTCTAAGAAAGAGAATTTTCTCAGTAATTTTAGCTTGACGATATTAGTTTTACTTCAGCAACTCATTTAACGATTTCTAAATCACCTAAGTGTTCTATTCTCTAGTCCAAAGGATGAATTTGAATTTCCATTTTGTTCCAATTTTCTTTCTTTGCTCTTACTTTCTCTTCTAGCTCTCAAGAAAATAGTTTCTCCGTAACTTTGTCCGTCCTCCACCTTCCTTCTCTCTTTTCTTCTAGAAACTAATTAGCTTAGGTAACTAATTGTTTCAGAGGATTAAGTGGCCAATTTTTATTCACCAAAAAAAAAATAAAAATTGGCCAATTTTAACTCAAAACTAAGCTTCTTAGCCTCTAAGAAACGGAGTTTTTTGAGTAATCGTAGCTTAACGATACTAGTTTCACTTAAGCACCACGTATAAGGTTTTTCTAAATCACCTACGTGTTCAAATCTCAAGCCAGAAAAAGGATGAATTTGAATTCCTTTTGATTTTCTTCATATTTCTCTTTGTTTTCTATTACTTTCTCTGCTAACCCACAAGAAAGAAATTTCTCTGCAACCTTCTCCCGTCCTTCTCCTACCTTCTTTCTTTTGTTCTAAACGAACTAATTAGGTTTGGAAACTAATTGTACATAAGCTTAAAGTGGCCTTCTGCAACAAAAACCTTAAGTGGCCAGGTTTAACTCAAACTAATCTTGCTTAGCCTCTAAGAAGTTTCTCTGTAACTCTCTACGTCCTTCTCATTCTTCTCTCTTTTATTCTAGAAACTAATTAGCTTAGTCAGAAACTTAGGTCGCCAAGTCTGACTCGAACTAATCTTCAATAGCCTCTAAGAAATACAATTTTCTGAGTAATTGTAGCTTAACGATATTGGTTTACCTTAAGCACCTCATTTAAGGTTTTCTAAATCACCTAAGTGCAAGCCCAAAAGGTTGAATTTGAATTCCCTATTCTTATCTTCCTGTTTCTCCTTCTTTTCTCTGACTTTCTCTTCTAGCTCTCAAGAAGGAAAGTTTCTCTGTTACTTTCTCTGCCCTATGCTTCGTTCTCTCTTTTGCTCTAGAAACTAATTAGCTCAGACAACCAATTGTTTTCATAACCTTAAGTGGGGAAGTAGAACTCAAACTAATCTTGCTTTGCCTCTAAGAAAGAGAATTTTCTGAGTAATTCTAGCTTAACAATATCAGTTTAACTTAAGCACCTCATTTAAGGTTCTGACTCACCTAACCTGTTCAATTCTCAAGACCGAAAGTGTGAATTTGAACTCCCTTTGATTTTCCTCCTATTTCTTTTCTTTTCTCCGACTTCCTCTTCTATCTCTCAAGAAGACAGTTTGTCTGGAAGTTTCTCTGTCCTTCGCCTTCCTTCTTTCTTTTGTTCCAGGAACTAATTTGCTTAGGGAACAAATTGTTTCATAAGCTTAAGTGGCCAAGTTTAACTCAAACTAATCTTGCTTAGCCTCTAAGAAAGAGAATTTTCTGAGTAACTCTAGTTTAACGATATTAGTTTAATCTAAGCACCTCATTTAAGGCTTTCTAAATCATCTAAGTCTTCAATTCTCAAGTCCAAAAGGATGAATTTGAATTTCCCTTGATTTTCTTCCTCTTTCTCTTCCATTTCCCTAACTTTCTCTTCTACCTCTCAAGAAGAAAGTTTCTCTACAACTTTCTCCGTCCTTCTCTCTTTCGTTCTAGAAACTAATCATCTTACCTAACTAATTGTTTCATAAGCTTAAGTGGCCAAGTTTAACTCAGATTAATCTTGCTTAGCCTCTAAGAAAGAGAATTTTCTGTGTAGTTGTAGCTTAACGATATTTAAGGCTTTCTAAATCACCTAAGTGTTCAATTCTCGAGTCAAAAAAGATGAAGTTGAATTTCCTTTGTTTTTCTTCCTATTTCTCTTTCCATTCTCTAACTCTCTCTTCTAGCTCTCAAGAACAAAGTTTCGCTGTAACTTTCTCTGCCCTTCTTTCTTTTGTTCTAGAAACTAATTAGCTCAGGTAACTAAGTGTTTCGTAAGCTTAATAATTGGCCAAGTTTAACTCAAACTAATCTTGCCTAGACTGTAAGAAAGGGAATTTTCTGTGTAACTATAGCTTAATCATGTTAGTTTAACTTAAGCAACCCATTAAATATTTTCTAAATCACCTCAGTGTTCAATTCTCACGTCCAAAATGATGAATTTGAATTCCCTTCGATTCTTTTTCTGTTTTTTTTTTTTTTCCTTTCTATTTCTCATTCTTTTCTCTAACTTTCTCTTTTAGCTCTCAAGAAGAGATAGTTTATCTGTATCTTTCTCTGTCCATCTTCTTCCTTCTCCCTTTGTTCTAGAAACTAATTAGCTTAGGTAACTAACTGTTTCATCCGCTTAAGTGGCCAAGTTTAAATCAAACTAATTTTCCTTAGCCTCTAACGAAGAGAATTGTCTGAGTAATTGTAGTTTAACGATATTAATTTATAACTTAAACACCTCATTTAAGGTTTTCTAAATCACCTAAGTGTTCAATTGCCAAGTCCGAAAGGATGAATTTGAATTCCGGTTGATTTTCTTCCAATTTCTCTTTCTTTTCTATGACTTTCTCTTCTTGCTCTCAAGAAGAAAGTTTCTCTGTTACTTCCTCCGTCCCTCTCCTTCCTTCTCTCTTTTGTTCTAAGAACTAATTAGGCTTGGTAAATAATCGTTTCATAAGCTTAAGTGACCGAGTTTAACTGAAACTAATCTTGCTTAGCTTCTAAGATACAAAATTTTCTAAGCAATTGTAACTTAACGATACTCGTTTAAGTTAAGTACCTCATTTATGGTTTTCTAAATCAACTGAGTGTTCAATTCTCAAGTCAGAAAGGATGAATTTGAATTCCTTTCGATTTTCTTCATATTTCCCTTTCTTTGCCCCAACTTTCTTTCTTTTTTTTTTTTTTTTTTTCCAGCGAAGTTTCTCTGTAACTTTCTCCGTCCCTCTCCTTCCTCCTCTATTTTGTTCTACATACTCATTAGCTTAGGTAACAAATTGTTTCATAAGCTTAAGTGGCCAAGTTTAACTCAAGCTAATCTTGCTTAGCCACTAAGATAGCGAACTTTCTGAGTAATTGTAGCTTAACGATATTAGTTTAACATAAGCACCTCATTTAAGATTTTCTAAATCACCAAGGTATTCAATTCTCAATTTCACAAAAATTGAATTTGAATTCTCTTTGAATTTCCTCCTATTTCTCTTTCTTTTCTCTAACTTCTCTTCTAGCTCTCAAGAAGGAAAGTTTCTCTGTAACTCTCTCCGTCCTTCTGCTTCCTTCTCTCTTCTGTTCTAGAAACTAATTAGCTTAGGTGAGTAATTGTTTCATAACCCTAAGTGGCGAAGTTTAACTCAAACTATCCTTGCTTGGCCTCTATGAAAGACAATTTTCTGAGTAATTGTAGCTCAACGATATTAGTTTAATATAAGAACTTCATTTAAGGTTTTTGAAATCGCCTAAGTGTTCAATTCTCGAGTCCAAAAGGTTGAATTTGAATTCCCTTTCATTTTCTTCCTATTTCTATTTCTTTGCTCTAACTTTCTCTTCGAGCTCTCAAGAAGAATTCACACTTTCGGTCTTGAGAATTGAACAGTTAGGTGAGTCAGAAACCTTAAATGAGGTGCTTAAGTTAAACTGATATTGTTAAGCTAGAATTACTCAGAAAATTCTCTTTCTTAGAGGCAAAGCAAGATTAGTTTGAGTTCTACTTCCCCACTTAAGGTTATGAAAACAATTGGTTGTCTGAGCTAATTAGTTTCTAGAGCAAAAGAGAGAACGAAGCATAGGGGCAGAGAAAGTAACAGAGAAACTTTCTTCTTGAGAGCTAGAAGAGAAAGTCAGAGAAAAGAAGGAGAAACAGGAAGATAAGAATAGGGAATTCAAATTCAACCTTTTGGGCTTGCACTCAGGTGATTTAGAAAACCTTAAATGAGGTGCTTAAGGTAAACCAATATCGTTAAGCTACAATTACTCAGAAAATTGTATTTCTTAGAGGCTATTGAAGATTAGTTCGAGTCAGACTTGGCGACCTAAGTTTCTGACTAAGCTAATTAGTTTCTAGAATAAAAGAGAGAAGGAATGAGAAGGACGTAGAGAGTTACAGAGAAACTTTCTTAGAGGCTAAGCAAGATTAGTTTGAGTTAAACCTGGCCACTTAAGGTTTTTGTTGCAGAAGGCCACTTAAGCTTATGTAACAATTAGTTTCCAAACCTAATTAGTTCGTAGAACAAAAGAAAGAAGGTAGGAGAAGGACGGAGAAAGTTGCAGAGAAATTTCTTCTTGTGGGTTAGCAGAGAAAGTAATAGAAAACAAAGAGAAATATGAAGAAAATCAAAAGGAATTCAAATTCATCCTTTTTCTGGCTTGAGATTTGAACACGTAGGTGATTTAGAAAACCTTATACGTGGTGCTTAAGTGAAACTAGTATCGTTAAGCTACGATTACTCAAAAAACTCCGTTTCTTAGAGGCTAAGAAAGCTTAGTTTGAGTTAAAATTGGCCAAATTTTTTATTTTTTTTTTAGGTGAATAAAAATTGGCCACTTAATCCTCTGAAACAATTAGTTACCTAAGCTAATTAGTTTCTAGAAGAAAAGAGAGAAGGAAGGTGGAGGACGGACAAAGTTACGGAGAAACTATTTTCTTGAGAGCTAGAAGAGAAAGTAAGAGCAAAGAAAGAGAAATTGGAACAAAATGGAAATTCAAATTCATCCTTTTGGACTAGAGAATAGAACACTTAGGTGATTTAGAAATCGTTAAATGAGTTGCTGAAGTAAAACTAATATCGTCAAGCTAAAATTACTGAGAAAATTCTCTTTCTTAGAGGGTAAGCAAGATTAGTTTGTGTTAAACTTGGCCACTTAAGCTTATGAAACAATTAGTTACCACAACTAATTTGTTTCTGGAACAAAAGAGAGAAGGAAGGAGAAGGAAGCAGAGAGTTACAGAGAAACTTTCTTCTTGAGAGCTCGAAGAGAAAGTTAGAGCAAAGAAATAGAAATAGGAAGAAAATGAAAGGGAATTCAAATTCAACCTTTTGGACTCGAGAATTGAACACTTAGGCGATTTCAAAAACCTTAAATGAAGTTCTTATATTAAACTAATATCGTTGAGCTACAATTACTCGGAAAATTGTCTTTCTTAGAGGCCAAGCAAGGATAGTTTGAGTTAAACTTCGCCACTTAGGGTTATGAAACAATTACTCACCTAAGCTAATTAGTTTCTAGAACAGAAGAGAGAAGGAAGCAGAAGGACGGAGAGAGTTACAGAGAAACTTTCCTTCTTGAGAGCTAGAAGGAAAGTTCTTAGCATCTGATACATGGTTAACACTCTACAATCAAGTTATAATTTTCATGACACAAATGTCTACATTGCCTATGACACACTGTCTATGGCACATTTTACTTCCCACTATTGGCTCAGAACCTGGCCAAATAACTCAGCGGGGTTTCATCTTTTATTAACAATACTTCCAATTCAACAGGAATAACAATTTAAGTTAGACCTAACCATAACAAATACACAAGTTGGTATTGTATCAATCATAACCAATTCACTTCCATACTTCCCAACTGATACACATTTTAGTGATGTATCATATCCACAATAAATAGAAATATATCTATCAATCAATAAGCACACATAAGAGTGATGCTACTGGAGTCCATCCCCTATCTCCTCCCAATAAATCCGGTTTAGAGGTCCATCCCCTATCTTCCCCTAAACCGTGGAGTTCATCCCCTATCTCCTCCAAAATCAATGCATATGCAATAAAACACACAATTGCCATATACAACACATAATTAATACACAAATGTTCTGTATTAACTCAACAGTCAAACAATTGACTCAATTCCAGTTATACCTAAGCCGCATGCAAGGTCTACAACAATCAATGGCTATCCTCCACCGATAGCCCAAAACAGTTATTTCTAAACAAGAAATAAATACATCAATGAATGTAAATTTAACATTCCCAAAGGTAAATAATTAAACTACCCCAAATATATATCATCAATTCATTAAATTTCCCAATTCCATGAATTAAACCAAATTCCACATTATTCCTTTAAATTAATTATACAAATTAATCTAAACCAAAACCCTAAGGTTTCTTACAAAATTACCAAACTACCCCCACATACCAAAATACCAACACTTAGGATTAAAACATATAAATGGAGTAGGAAATCCCTACCTCGAAGAAATAACCCAAAAAGATGATGATGAAGAAGATGCTCGAAACTCCAAAGTGCTCCAAACTGACAACTGCTCAGATTAAACGGAAGCCCTCACTCTCCTCTATCTTATTTGTAAAAGAACTAGGGTAGAAACACACCCTAACTAGATCAAACCTAGGAGAAAAGGTGTTTAGAGAAGAAGAAAGGTCGGACTTTAGGGTTTGAGATCAAAAAGAATGAAAAACTGCCCTAAAAATCCCGCTGTTACACTTAAATACTGGACAGGCTCGCTCGAGCGAAGACCTGGTCGCTCGAGCGACCAGACACAAGAAAGCCTCGCTCGAGCGAAGAGAAGCTCGCTTGAGCCAAAAGCAAAACAGCTCGCTCGAGCCAACAAACACTGCTCTCAGGTCTATGCACTGGACGCAAAGCTCGCTCGAGCGAAGGGACCCTGGCTCGAGCGAAGGACCAAAATCAAAGACCTCGATCGAGCGAAGAAGAGCTCGCTCGAGCGACCAACCCAAAAACTGCACATCAACTATTGGTTTCTAAACCCAACCAACCTGCAATTAACCTGTCCAACATATTCCATAACTCACAACTGAAGAATTAAAGGACAACAACAACAACAATATGATAATGGAATCTACGGAACATAAGTCCGGATACAATAACCAAATGGGAAAAGACCGGGGTCGCTATACTTAAGCTTATGAAACAATTAGTTACCACAACTAATTTGTTTCTGGAACAAAAGAGAAGGAAGGAGAGAAGGAAGCAGAGAGTTACAGAGAAACTTTCTTCTTGAGAGCTCGAAGAGAAAGTTAGAGCAAAAAATAGAATAGGAAGGAAGAAAATGAAAGGGAATTCAAATTCAACCTTTTGGACTCGAGAATTGAACACTTAGGCGATTTCAAAAACCTTAAATGAAGTTCTTATATTAAACTAATATCGTTGAGCTACAATTACTCAGAAAATTGTCTTTCATAGAGGCCAAGCAAGGATAGTTTGAGTTAAACTTCGCCACTTAGGGTTATGAAACAATTACTCACCTAAGCTAATTAGTTTCTAGAACAGAAGAGAGAAGGAAGCAGAAGGACGGAGAGAGTTACAGAGAAACTTTCCTTCTTGAGAGCTAGAAGAGAAGTTAGAGAAAAGAAAGAGAAATAGGAGGAAATTCAAAGAGAATTCAAATTCAATTTTTGTGAAATTGAGAATTGAATACCTCGGTGATTTAGAAAATCTTAAATGAGGTGCTTATGTTAAACTAATATCGTTAAGCTACAATTACTCAGAAAGTTCGCTATCTTAGTGGCTAAGCAAGATTGGCTTGAGTTAAACTTGGCCACTTAAGCTTATGAAACAATTTGTTACCTAAGCTAATGAGTATGTAGAACAAAATAGAGGAGGGAGGGACGGAGAAAGTTACAGAGAAACTTCGCTGGAAAAAAAAGAAAAGAAAAAAAGTTAGGGCAAAGAAAGGGAAATATGAAGAAAATCGAAAGGAATTCAAATTCATCCTTTCTGACTTGAGAATTGAAACACTCAGTTGATTTAGAAAACCGTAAATGAGGTACTTAACCTAAACGAGTATCGTTAAGTTACAATTGCTTAGAAAATTTTGTATCTTAGAAGCTAAGCAAGATTAGTTTCGGTTAAACTCGGTCACTTAAGCTTACGAAACAATTATTTACCAAGCCTAATTAGTTCTTAGAACAAAAGAGAGAAGGAAGGAGAGGGACGGAGGAAGTAACAGAGAAACTTTCTTCTTGAGAGCAAGAAGAGAAAGTCATAGAAAAGAAAGAGAAATTGGAAGAAAATCAACCGGAATTCAAATTCAACCTTTCGGACTTGACAATTGAACACTTAGGTGATTTAGAAAACCTTAAATGAGGTGTTAGTGAGAGAAGCTCTGATATAGTGGAGGAAGAGTATCATAGCTTCTTAAATCTTCCAGACAGTGTGGTTGTAGCGCGAAATCGAGGGGAAAACACAGAACACCGTTGAATCAGCAGATCCAGAAAGGGATTTTGTTGCTGATGTTCAAGTGCCGATTAGGGATTCCTCTTCTTCCAAGCCATTCGGGGGGGTGGCGGGGTGGCAGTTATCGTGGGGGAGAGGAGGAGGTCGTGGTGGTGCCGGTGGGAGTAGGAACAACGAGCATGTGGGCCCAGATCAACGCTCTTGGGCAAATATTACTGCTGCCTCAACTCGCTCAAACATCAAACTCAGGTATATTCCTCCTACTACTGTTGAGGATAGTGTTGTTGTGAATATGCCCTCTAGATCCGAGCCGCTAGAGAAATGGGATTCTTGTCTTGTAGGTTATTTTGTTGATAAGGGAGTGGGTTACAACTATCTGCGTAATAGTGCATTTGGGCTGTGGAAAGCTAAGGGCCTCAAGGAGGTTCTAACTAATGGGGATGGGTTCATGTTCTTCATCTTTGATACCCCTGATTGTTGCAGTGAAGTTCTTGAAGGAGGCCCATGGTATATAGGTGGTTATCTCCTTATTCTGAAACAATGGAAAAGGATGATGAAATTAACCAAAGATAAATCAACCAAAATTCCTGTCTGGGTGAAATTCTTCAACATCCCTTTGGAATATTGGGATCCTGATGGTTTGAGTAGGATTGCCAGTGCTATTGGTAACCCTCTTTTCATGGATCAACTTACGGCAAGGGGAAGTAGGGTGGCGTTTGCTAGGGTCTGTGTGGAAATTGAGGCCACCTCAAAATTGCCTACCTACTTTCAAATTAGGCATGATGATGAAGCTGTTCTAATCCGAGCTGAATATCAGGGACTGCCATCTAGGTGTCAACACTGTCAAATATTTGGACATAGTACTGAAAAGTGTGTGTCTAAACAAGTGGCTCAGTTGATTTCCATGCAGAAGACTTCTGAGGACAATGTCAATGTCCCGGAAGAAGGCTGGACCACTGTTCAAGCTAAGGGTAAGAGGAAGGTGGGTGAGCCTGAGTTGGAAACTATCCCAGAAGTGGATGTAGATCCAGTCCCAGTTCCAGTTCCTGTACCTATGACTGCCGTGGTGGAAATCCCAGCCCCAAGTCCAGAACCTGCTACTACTGTGGTGGAATCCGATCAATCTCTTGACACTCAGGGGGCTTCGACTGACAAGAGCTCATCCGGGGAAGAGCATATTTCTGAAAGCAGTGATGTGGATAGATTTCAAAAGAGGGTTTTCGAGATTGCAAAGCTAGTGGTTCCAGGTACTGCTGAAGTGTTGGACGAAGTGATAAAGGAAGTTAAGGCTGAAAAGATGCACCCTAGTACTGCTACACCATCCCAGCAGGTGAAAAATAAGTCCTCTGGCAAAGGTACTAGCAGCCAGAGGAAGAAGAAGAGGTAAACCAGTTTTAGTTGGTTGTGGTTTTTTTTTTGGTTCTCTCTCTTTTTGTGTCCCTATGAATGTAAAAATTGCTTCCTGGAATGTTAGAGGATTGAATGATCCCTCTAAATAGAAAGAAGTAAAAAACTTTGTGATTAAAGAAAATATTCATGTCATGGGGATTTTGGAAACCAAAATAAAACAGTCTAATGAGAGCAGTGTTTGTGTTAAATGTTTTGGTCAATGGTCTATGATCTCTAACTCACAACCAACTAAAACTGGTAGAGTCTGGGTGTGCTGGAATACTGATTTTTGTGATGTTCAAATGCTTTCAAAGTCTAATCAGCATATTTTGTGTAAAGTGGTCGAACTGGCTTCTAATGAAATTTTTTTTGCAACTTTTGTCTATGCTGAAAATAAGCACACCTTGAGAAAGGTTTTTTTTGAATCTATGTATGATATCTCCCGTGTTAAATCCAAAGATCCATGTGTTTTCTTGGGTGATTTTAATTCTATTAGATACAAGCAGGAAAAAATTGGGGGGCCTTCTTGGTCTAGTGAAAATGAGGAATTTAATACTTATGTAAATGCATCTGAGTTGGCTGACCTATCTTATGGTGGTTGCCAATTCACCTGGGCTAACAAAAGGAGTGAGGGGGCTTATATAGCTACTAAAATTGATAGAGTCCTGGTTAATGAGGTTTGGTTGGACAAATTTCCGGAGGCCACTGCCAATTTTCTTCCTTCTGGTATCTCTGACCACTCTCCTGCTGTGGTCAACATTAGTGCTACTAAGAGCTCCTTCAAGAAACCATTCAAATACTTTGATTTCTGGTCTCAACATCCAGGTTTTCTGAGTACTGTTTCTGACATTTGGGGCCAGTATATCCGGGGTGTTCCTATGTTCAGGGTCTGTCAAAAACTTAGGCAACTTAAAGTTAGCCTTAAGCTTTTGAACAAGAAGGATTTTAGTGACATATCTACCCGTGTTCAAATTGCTAAGGCTAATTTGGATCTTATTCAATATAAGTTGGATAAAGATCCTGTGAATAATGGGTTGCAAGTTCAGGAGAGAGAGGACTTGAAAAAATACATTGAGCTTAGTAAATTAGAGGAAAGTCTTGCTCTTCAAAAATCCAGAGTGCAATGGCTTGGCCTTGGGGACAAAAATAGCAAATTCTTTTTTAGGTCTGTCAAGAGTAATATTAATAGAGGGAAAATTTTGAGTGTTGATATGGGTGATGGTACTAGGTCTACCAACAGTTCTGATATCCACACATCCTTCATTAAATTTTATACCAATTTATTTGGTACTTCTTCTGTGGATCAGTATGATGGTATTGAGAGAATCCAATCTTTGGTGCGTAAAAAAGTCTCTCTTTCTCAATCAGCTTTGATGTCCAAGCCTGTTTCTGAGACTGAAATTAATGAGGTTTTTTGGTCATTAAAGGCCAACAAAGCCCCTGGCCCTGATGGGTATTCAACTGGTTTTTTTAAAAGCTCTTGGGATATAGTTGGTAAGGATGTCAACTTAGCCATCAAGTCTTTCTTTGACACTGGTAAACTTCTTTCTGAGGTCAATAGCACTATCATTGCTCTCATTCCTAAAGTTCCTAATCCTATGCATGTTGGTGACTATAGACCCATTTCTTGTTGTAATACCATTTACAAATGTATAGCCAAGATCATAGCTAATAGGCTTAAATTGGCTCTCCCTGATCTGATTGATCCTGTGCAATCTGCTTTTGTCCAAGGTAGAAGGATCTCGGACAATATCTTCCTGTCCCAAGAGCTTATGAGAGGTTATCATAGAAACTCCCTCATTCCTAAGTGTGCCATGAAAGTGGACATTATGAAGGCTTATGATACTGTGAGGTGGGATTTCATCATTGATATTCTTACAGCTATGGCTTTCCCTCCTTGCATGATTACCTGGATAAAGGCCTGTATCACGAGCCCTTCTTTTTTGATCTGTATTAATGGGAGCCTTCAGGGGTATTTTAAAGGGGCTCGGGGGTTAAGACAAGGGGACCCTATGTCCCCGTATCTTTTTGTGCTGGCTATGGAGATCCTTGCGAGGATTTTGGCGGAGAAAGCTAGGAGTCCTTTGTTCAAATTCCACTGGAGATGTGAGAAAACCAAAATTGTCAATTTATGTTTTGCTGATGATCTGATGATCTTTAGCAAAGGAGACCCTGGTACTGTTAATCTTATCATGCAGGGTTTGGAGGAATTTAGAAAGTTGTCGGGCCTCACTCCTAATCCTAGTAAGAGTAACATTTTTTTTCGGGGTGTGTAGTAGAGAGCTTAGAGAGGATATCCTTCAAATTGCCAATTTTACTGAGGGCTCCCTCCCGGTGAGATACCTTGGTGTGCCTTTAATCACTACTAAGCTTAAAGTGTCTGATTGTCATATTCTGGTTGAACGTATTACCATGAGGATTAAAAGCTGGACCAATAAATTGCTCTCTTATGCTGGTAGAGCCCAACTCATCCAGTCTATCCTTTTTTCAATGCAAGTCTATTGGTCCTCTCTTTTTATCCTCCCTAAGAAGATCATTAGAGACATTGAGAGCATTCTTAGATCCTTTCTTTGGTCTGGGGTTGAGTTGAAAAAACATAGTGCTAAGATTGCTTGGAAGTACATCTGCAGACATAAAAATGAAGGTGGTCTAGGTTTTAAGGACTTGGAAATCTGGAACAAGGGCTGCTATAGCCAAACATGTCTGGTATTTGTTCTCGGGTGGGGAGGGTTCGATGTGGTGCCAATGGGTTAAGTCTTACTTGCTCAAAGGTCGGAGTTTCTGGTCCGTTAAGACTCCTAGTGATCCTTCTTGGGTTTGGAGGAAAATTTTATCACTCAGGAACTTAATATATCCTCTCATCAAATTCAAGATTGGTAATGGTGAAAATGTGTTTCTTTGGCATGATAATTGGCATCCTCTTGGTTCGCTTTGGCATAGGTTTGGTCCTCGGATCCTTTATGATACTAATCTTCCTGACAGTTCTAAGGTTAGCTCTATAGTTTCTAATTGTTCTTGGAAGTGGCCTATTTCTAATTCTTGGGAGATTAAGGAGTGGATCTCTTCCACTCCTTTATCTCTCTTACCTTCCCCTGGCTCTCCTGATACTCCAGTGTGGAACTTGACTGCTGATGGTACCTTCTCTATCCAGTCTGCTTGGGATTGTTGGAGGGATAAGGGGCCCAAAGTCTCTTGGTCCAAACTTATATGGGGGCCCCCTTTAATCCCTAGGGTCAGCTTTATTGTTTGGTTGGCCATTAATGAGAGACTTAACACTGGTGATAGACTTCAAGCTTTTGGTCTTGTTCCTAATCCTTGCTGCCCATTCTGTCAAGCGCCTGAGGAGAATCACTCTCATCTCTTCTTTAGGTGTGTGTTTTCTTCTAGGGTTTGGGGTGCTATGCTTGCTAAGTGTAATGCTAATTGGCCTTCTTTGCCTTGGTTGGATACTGTTGAGTTTGCTACTAGATCTACCAGCGGTATGTCCTTGAAAGTGATGATTCTGAAGCTGTCTTTTCTTTGCACTGTCTACCACATTTGGATGGAGAGAAATAGTAGAATCTTTA
Source organism: Camellia japonica (assembly GCA_030407325.1). Classification (NCBI taxonomy): domain Eukaryota; kingdom Viridiplantae; phylum Streptophyta; class Magnoliopsida; order Ericales; family Theaceae; genus Camellia; species Camellia japonica. The sequence goes on along the minus strand of JAPPVO010006023.1, from coordinate 5,615 downwards.
GTAAGGTCCACAAACCTGAAGAGGTTATTACTAACTCTATTATCCAAATGGTTAGGGGTAGGCTTCTTTCTATGGAAAATATCAAATCTTTTGCAGGTGATAAATGGTTTTTGGAGAAATGGAATCTGCCTTACAAAATCATGCAGCAGACCTATGCTAGTGCAGATGGCAGTAGAATGAGTGTTGTGAGCTTACCTACAATTCGGGTCGAGTGATGGTGAGCATATACTGTGGGGTTTCACTAATTGGGTGTTTTTTTTTTGTAGGTGCTCTCTCTCTTAACAGATTATGATGAATCCTATATCTTCTCCCAAGTTGCAATGGTCTTATGGAGGGTTGAGTGATGTGAGCAAGCAAAATATAGTATGCCATAGTGGGTTGAGTGATGAGAGACAGTATATATGTTTTGTTCTAACATTTATTATTATATATTATATTTGTTTTGTGCAGGTTTATGGAGCACTCAAGTATTCTGGCTATATTGTTATCTTGAGCAATCATGTGAGGTGTGGGCCAAGTGATGTGAGATTACATATGGAGTGGAGTGTCCAGTTCTATTGTGGGCCGAGTGTGGGGAGGTCCTATACAGTGTGCCTGTTATTTCTTCTCCTCTACGATCTTCGTTACGGTGGTGGCAATTTCTATGGGTGGGTGGCTGGTTCGGATTTACGTCATGGTGCAGAGGCGTGTTGATTTCCTGCTCCGCAGCCTCATGATGCTGCTGCTTGTGTATTTACATCTTGGTGTTGAGGGATGGTGGCTGTTTGCTGCTCAGGTTCCAGTTGGCAGTGGCAGTGTGTGTGTGTACCGTGGCGATGGCTGCTTCCAGCGCCTTGCTAGGATACATGAGAGAGAAAATCAGTTGTTTTCTTTATTATTTTTACATAGTTTTAATGTGTATCTCGCCTACCCCTACGGGTTGTGTAGGAGGTTTTTTGTGCTTTTTGGTATACCGTGTAATAGGGTTTTGAGCAACTTCGGAAATCTGGGTCTGGAGTGGCTTCTTCTTACGGTCAATTTGGGCTGTTATTTTTGTCTGATATTAATTGGTACAGGTGCCTATCCCTACGGGTTGTGTAGGGAAATTAGTTGTTGGGATGGTGCTTGTTTTGGTTGCTGGCTTTGTCACTTGTACAAAGTCCCTATCCATCATAGGATATGGCCTTTGTACAGTCCGATTAGCTAGCTTTCCATTATGCTCCCTTTTTCAGTTGTTATTCCTAGGCTTGGCTGAGTGGTTTGTTGTTTTGTTTTTGCAGGCTTCGGTGTCTATGTGTCGAGGTTCTTGGTTTTTGCTTGGTTAGGGCCTTTGGTATGCCCCTTGTAGTTTTGTAAATCTTTCTGTTTTATTTATTTCTTATTCACCCAAAAAAAAAAAAAAATTAATATCGTTAAACTACAATTACTCAGACAATTCTCTTCGTTAGAGGCTAAGGAAAATTAGTTTGATTTAAACTTGGCCACTTAAGCGGATGAAACAGTTAGTTACCTAAGCTAATTAGTTTCTAGAACAAAAGGGAGAAGGAAGAAGATGGACAGAGAAAGATACAGATAAACTATCTCTTCTTGAGAGCTAAAAGAGAAAGTTAGAGAAAAGAATGAGAAATAGAAAGGAAAAAAAAAAAAACAGAAAAAGAATCGAAGGGAATTCAAATTCATCATTTTGGACGTGAGAATTGAACACTGAGGTGATTTAGAAAATATTTAATGGGTTGCTTAAGTTAAACTAACATGATTAAGCTATAGTTACACAGAAAATTCCCTTTCTTACAGTCTAGGCAAGATTAGTTTGAGTTAAACTTGGCCAATTATTAAGCTTACGAAACACTTAGTTACCTGAGCTAATTAGTTTCTAAAACAAAAGAAGTCATGGTGATTGACAAGGAGGGTAGCTAGGTGTGAAGAAAATAAGCATTCAAACCGTGCCCATTTTCAGGCAAAGAATGTTGTCTATCAAGATTTGAACTCGGGGTTTTTTTGTATAGATTGTCCGTCCAATTGTGCAAAGTCAATTTTCATGGATAGACAGCCATTGGTTTGGAGAAATTTGGTAAGTATGATCTTAAATAAAATTAGTTTTAATGGTAAATACAATTCAGTATGTTTGGTTTCAATTTTTTGAATTCAATTTTCTGAAAATTGAGTTTTTTATTTTTAATAAATATTTTAAAAAAATTTAGGAATTATTTTACTTTTTTAGATGCACCTTACTTAGATGCATCTAAAAATTAAAATATTTTAAAAAATTAATAAAATACAAAAATATGAAAAAATGTACTGAATTTTTATATTTTTTATTTTTTTAAAGATTTTTTCACAAATATTATACCTTTAAGTGTATTTATGTTAGGCATGTCTAAAAATTTTAAAAATTGTTTAAAATATTAAAAAAATTCAGCGAAAATAAAAATATATGAAAAATAAAAAAATAGAATTTTCTAAAAAGTGAATTCTGAAAATCAAAACCAAAGAGAGTAATTGATTTTAGTGACAAGCTGACAGTGCTAAATAAGTTCAGTTTCAGCAGTAAGTATGATTACAACAATGATACATCCCCTAATTTTGGAATTCTAATTGAGCTCTAATGATATGAAAATTCAAAAAAAAAAAAAAAAAAAATCAAGGCCAAAACATCACATCAATTGGTGGAGCTCACTCCTAGAGCACTTTCAGAGCTCATATTTTAGAACTTCTAAAATTTTTCGCATGATTATATATAGGTAGCGATAGAAGGCTCTAACACTAATATGAGCCCCAGTGAGGTGTCAATAAAAATAAAAAATAAAAACTAAAACATCACATCGTCATATGTGACCCAGCATTAGAACTCTATTAGAGCTCTCAAATTAAAGGGTCAATTCCAATGATGAATAAAATTAGGAAAACTACCTTCATTTCCCAGTAAAAACTGTCTGTCTTATTTTTTGTATCTAGTTTTAACATTTGTCAAAAAAATCCCTATATATACATTGACTATAGAAAAATATGACAAATGCATTATTCATCTTCTTTTTAGGGTGAATATCCATGTTGGTTGGTCGGGGTTTTTGATAGTAGGTGTCACCAAGCTTTTTTTTCTTATCTCAGTGCTACTACAAACCTAGAAAATTTATTCATAATTTTATACAGAAATACGAATGTAATTTTGGTGGCATTTATGAGTAATAATATTGGGTTTGGGTTTGTTTGTCTAATCAAAAACAACATATCATGTTAATAGAGGCCGATCTTTGATCAGGCAAGCGGGGGTGCTCATTGCATGACCTTCCCCTCTCGTACCCAAGTTCCCGAGCCGAGGCAACTTTGGTGATGACGGACACGTGGCCTTCAGCACGAGTCAGGGTTTCCTAAATTTTTCAAAATAAAATATTTAGGTAGCGACTCTGAAATCTGGCAAAGCAGTCCATGTTTGGCGCTTTTTGATTAAAATTGATTTTCCAAAACGATTTGTTGGATTTGGACTCTTTGGTGATTTATCAGTCTTACATTGCACTTTGTGAGATTAGATTTAGAACTGTGACATGAGTCCAAGCTGTAGTAGCTAAGAACTACGATTCGCGCCCTCACGCGCGGAGCGGAGTTCCGGGCGGTCTACACCTACAAACTTATAGCCGACTTCCCAGACTCAAACAAGAGTGCAGGAGATGACTATCTGATCATCTCGGGCAGCTGGGAATTTGCACCATATGATGATCTACATCCCTTCCCATTGTGCCGAGGAGTCTTTAGGGAAGACGAGGGTAAGGACTTAGCCATCCCGTGACTCCATCTCTGCTAAGACTTGTCAATTTATCTATCTATACTGATGTTTACTTCTTGCTTTTGCAGTTCTTCCTCAACCATCAAAGGACTTCTATCAGACTTTCTTCCATAGCAAAGATCTAAAAAGATTGCTGGGCTTGCCAATTGAGAAGTGCAAAGCCCCATTGCTGCTCAATTACATCCCAACCTACAAGTCCGCTTTGCCTAACACTCATAAGCAGAGCAAGACTTCTTATTCTGCCACAACTCCCCAACCACTTCATCATCAAGGCCAGATCAAGTCTCCTCCTCGGATCCAGTAGAGCAACCCTCTACATCTACCCCTCAGTTGATCCCACCATCTTAGCATCAACACCAACACCACGCTCCTCCGAACGCTCTAGTCGGCAGAACTCGTAGCCGCAAACGTTGAGATTCTAAGGCATCATCTTACAATCCAGCCAATCCCCTAATTGCCCTTCTTACAATCCACTTCGGTACTAGAGTCACCTTCACTGCAACTGCCGACGACATGGGCCGCAATAAAGCCTTTGTGGAAGACCTCCTGGCCGACTTGCCAGGAATGGTTACTGTTCAATCCTCTCTATCTCAATCCCAACCCCAACCTAAACCAAAAGGGTAAAGAGGCTAAGGCAAAAGCCTCTGTCACTCAAATTGCTTCTAAAGATACTGTGTCGATCTCTAAACTGGTCGAGATCGAGAAAACCGCTTCTACAGCCGAGAAGAGGCCAACTGAGGCCGCAACTTCCAATGCCCCTCCACTGAAGAAGCTAAGGTTCGAATGCCCAGAGGGTAGCAGTAGCTTCCTCGTGATCAGACCTGGGCGCCCGAGGTCATGGTATGAGATCGTCTATTGACAGCCGGCGATAGTGCAATCGAGAACGTGCAGGTTGGCGCTACTCTGTCAACTGTTGTGCTCCTTCTTGTTGACTTTAGTCATATGGTCGATCTCCACGAATATGAGAACTTCGACCTCATGATGTAGTACTTCATCTTGGTAAGTCTCCTACTTTATCTCTTAAAATTTTCCAACGCTTAGCCAAATTTTTACTAATCTGTTTAATTTCTTGCAGGTCATCCAGCATGCGCATTCATATCCGGTCAAGATTGAGATGACGACGAAGGAGTTAATGAAAAAGACTCAAGAAGCAGCCAATCTCCTTTGCTCTCTCAACCAAGCCGAGGCCAGCAATCGTCACCGGATGGATAAGGCTAAGGCTACAAGAGCTGCTCAAATCGAGGCCAAGAACAAGGCTGAGGAAGCTGGAGCCGCTATTGAGGCTGCCGAGGCTAAAGCAGCCAAGGTCAAAGCTACTTAAGCTGAGGAAAAACTAAAGCAAGCCTTGGAGAGCAAAGAGGCCAAGATCAAGGCGGTTGACGAAAAGGCCTATGCCGAAGGCCAAGCCGATGTCCGCAATGCCTATAAAGCCCGGGTTAACTAAGCTTGCAACAGAGGTTGTTACCTTGGCTGGACAGCAACCCTCAACCAGCTATCAGTCCCAATGGACTCTCCACTCTGAGATATCAACTAGCTTAGCGTACCTTTTCCTCCAACTCCCAAGGAATCGAACGACGAGGTCGACGAGGAGGAGGCCGATGCTGAGGATGCTGAAGAAAGGGAGGGGGTTGCTGTTGGGGCCAAGTCCCCAACTCTGAATGATCAAGTCCTTGACTTGACTCAAGATAAGGAGGATGAGGTCTCCAAGAGTGCCTTTCCTAAGAAGACCACTTTCGAAGCTGAGGTCCAGACCGCTAAGAAGAGCCTTGACCGGACTCTTCTTGAGATCGATACTGAGATCGAGGCTAAAAAGACTGCCGAGAAGCTTTCCCAGCTGTCTGTCGAGGCTGAAACA
>JAPPVO010006022.1:0-33728 GCA_030407325.1 Camellia japonica | reverse complement strand
TTTTAGTCGCCAATTTGGTCGCCGTAGGTACATTTTCTTGTAGTGTTAGTAAGGTTAAAAAGACCGAAGCTAATATAAATGGTATGAAAATACAAATATAAATAAAGTAATATATATATACATATTTTAATATAAAAGATATGATAATATTATTTTTTCATTCATATGATTAACGAATTATTGATAAAAAATGGACTAAATGTTATGTCACTTCAACAAATACAAGTTTTAGGGACCAAACTTGTCTCAAAAAGTGAAAATTTTGTTGCACAAAAATTTGGGACCAATTTTTGTCATCACAAGAATAGTTGTTGAAAGATCATCCTAAAAAGTCAAAATAAAAGTTTTTAGCAACAAAATTTTCAAAAAAATCACTAAATAATAAATGAACTTTTAAAGAAAAAATAATTTAATCCCCAAATGATTTATTTCTTGAGACAAAAATTTTGATCCCAAAAGAATAATAATCCATCACTAAATATATAATTTTGTTGCTAAAAATATAATAACACTTTTAAAGGGAGTTTGAGATGATATAAATAAGTATATTTTTAAATTTTTTATGAAAATTTGTATAAAAAATAGAAAAGTAATATGATTAAAACAATATGCTAATATAAAAGATGTCAAATAATGCCTTAATTTATTATAAGACAAAATAAATTAAAATATTACATCTAAATTATTATGAAAAGATGTTACATCTAAACGTTGGTTTGAGATATTTTAAATAAGTATATTTTTTGACTTTTTATAAAAAGATGTGTAGAAAAATAGAAAGGAGATGTGATTGATGTAATTCAAATAAGTGCACTGATACAAAAAAAGTGCACTTATAGAGTTTAACCCAAACAAGGCTTAATTTTAGTCCTTAAAAAGTGATTTTATCTTTCAATTTTTTTGTCACTTAAACCTTAATTTGTTGTAGTGTGTGAATTAAAATATTAAAAAAACTCAATATAATTATGCTAAAATTATAGAGTTTAATGTATTTTTTTCAAACCCTCATGAGAAGGTAGTATAATTTACTCAAATATTAATTAAAGAATTTCAATTTTTTGATTAAAAATTTAATTTCAAGACTCTATGATTACATATAATTAAGGTCTCGTTTGCCAATTCATTATTTTAGCCTAAAAATCAAAAAATCACTAAAAAAAAAAAACTAAAAAGTCAACAACTTATACCAAAAAGTCAAAAATTTTATTTTTTCTTTACTTTTTTGCACATCTTTTCGTAAAAAATCAAAAAATCATTCCAAACATACTAATTTTTTTATCTTATATTTTAACCAAAAAATTAAAAAATTACTAAAATATTCTGTTCCTAAACGAAGCTTACATGATCATTTCGTATAATAAAGATTAAATTGTTAAAAAAATAAACATATACATTGCAAAATATCTTTTGGAATATAACATTTTAATATTTTAATTATAAAAGATCACATTAGGTTGATTAAAATAACACCGTAAGATGCTAGAAATGATCTAAAAATATTATAATCACTAAAAGAAATATGCTTAAGTTAGTGCTATGCTTTTCGTCAGTAGGACAAGACTCGTTCCGTTTATTACACTCCGTCTGTGACAGTAGCGTGCCAGCAACGCTCGAATAAATCCACATCTACGGCTTTCTATTTCGCGTGTGCAATGAGTTTTTAAAAGACTTCATGTGCCGTTTGTCAATTGGTTGGATTTTTTTTTTTTTGGGGTTAAATTAGTGAGTAATGATATATCCTTTTAATTTTAAAATTTTAATTGAATTTTAATGATGTGACAGACAAACTTTTTAACTAAATAATTAAAAAATCAAAAAACCAAAATACTAACCACCTTTCCAAACGAAGCCTGAACCATATTTACTCGTTATGGGTTGTGTTGGAGACAAGCGTGAAGCATGGTCTGGTGAGTCTGCTTCCATTTAACTTGGATATATTTCAAGGTGGACTAATATTACAATGATTATATTTTTTACTATATTTTATATATATATATATATATTATGTGTAGTATATCAAATGAAATGTATAATGTGATATAAAAATAGTTATTGTAACATTACTCTTTGTTTGTTTGTAGTATTAAAAGGAATTATAAGTGGATAGAATATGCAAGACAAATTGAATTTTTGATCTAGTGTTTGATTGCAGGATAAAGATGAAGTGATTGGAAGTGAAGAACATGTGAATTCTGTACTACACCTATTTGTTTTGCATGGTTATTAAAATTTTGGATAATTTTGATACTAGAGGATTAAATAAAGGAAATGGAGATTAAATAATACTATAAGTATTGTAGCATTAGAAAGATTAAATAACATTAACGATAAGTTTGGCTAAACTAAAAAAGTGCACTTATTTCATCTTTTTATCTTTTTTGAGTCACATCAATCAACATCTCCTCTCTACTTTTTCTACACATAATATAAAAAAAGTCAAAAAGTGCACTTATTTAGTCTTCCCAAACTTGGCCTATTGTAATATTAGATTTCTCCAGGTTATTTTTTTTTCTTTATCCAATAATCAAAAATAATTATATCCTTTTTGTGCCAAATATGACACTCACTCATTTTCTCCAATCATTTATTTCATTTATTATTTCATGGTATACTTATCCTCATAATCCTACCATAGAACTTATCCTTTATAATTTTATTAATAATCACATGGTATATAATCTCATAAAACATAGCTTTTAAGAATAAATTTTGGTGCGAGAATTTTCTTAAATCCTAAAAATTCCTTTTACTTTTTTATTTTTATAGAATTTCCTACCTGGAGAAAGGGAGACGATGATGGTTCCCTGCCTCTCCAATCTTCTTCTCGCTTTCTCCGATCCTTCTTTAGATTTGGTTCTTAATCTAGATTTTATGTTTGACTTACCAATTTGGCTATCACAGTCTTATCTTATCTACTATTGAGTCCAAAAGTTTAAGATCTAGTTTCAGATCTTCTCACAATCCGAATGCCGACATTAGATAACGCATTTATTTTACACTAGGTGACCGCCTCAACTTTAATGTTCTATCTTTACTAGCAGCTGTGTGGTCTTCAAATTCCAAGTTGAAGGCTACGGAGTATTGAAGTTTTGAATGAGTTTGGTAGTGACATGGATTTATTTTTTTCCCTATTTGATTTTTTTAATTTTTACTTTGTTTATGTAATTATCATTCTTGCATGAAGGTTTATTTTTCTCATTTGTAGAAATTTTTTCGCGTCTTCTATGAATACTTGGATTCTTCATTTTATGGAAGTTATTTATCTCCTTTTGAGATCTTATGATACTTTTATATCAGAATAATCTAATTTTTTCTAAATTTTGCAATGAATTTTTTATTTTCGATTTAAAAAAATTGGTGGTGAAGTGGAATTTTGGTCACATTGAATAGAGGGTGGTACATTCATTTCAATTAGGGGTGCAACTCGGGCGGGTTCAATCGGGTTGGGAGGTTGTCCAAGCCCAGCCCAAGTTGTGCTGAGATCTGCCTAGGCCCGCCCAAGCCCGAATTGTAACCCGAGGTTACCTGCCCAAGTCCGACTCAAGTTAAACCCCAATTGCCCGAATTGTAATTTTTTTTTTTTTTTTTTGCAGCTATATTATTAAATTATTAAAATTTAATTCTATTTACATTTTTTTATATATAGAAAATCATTAATACCATTAAAACAAATAATTTATATAATGTAAGAGAGATGCCGCTATAGTTAGGGGTGGGCAACGGTTTATCTGAACCGTTCAAACCGCCCAACCCGCATATAAATGGGCGGTTTCGCAAACATAATGCGGGCGGATACGGTTTGAAATATGACAAATTTGTGGGTTGCGGACGGGTCGCGGGTTAAACCCACAACCCGCAAAAACCGCCCGCACTTTAATTATTATTATTATTATTATTTTTTATATACCAACTATGTAACTTTAACAAGAGCACCATTATGTTCTCTATGACACTAGGATCTTTATTTTTAAGTATTTCTCAACTTTCTTAATGCCGTAGAATTATCAAGTCCTAAACTTGATTTTTTATATGATTTTCATTGATGACTCATCTACGTTTTCCTAATAAAATTTTCCTTCTGATGGTCGATGAAACTTCTAATTTGATTATTGATTACTGAACTGACAATTCTAATTGAGTACAACCTTTAATGTATTGATATACATTTTTCTCATGGCAAAAATACTAGTGTAGGGTCTCTTTGTTTTGGGTACTTTCATTTAATGCATTGATATTCAATTTTTATTTGTAAACTCATAAAAAAATTGTTGTCAAATGATCACAAATATATAAAATGAATCTAATGCCTAAATTCGATGGAAAAAAAAAAAAAACTCAAAAATTATTTTTTAAAGAAAAAATGTAAACCGCAAATCGCCCGCACATCTACAAACCCTACCCGCACAAACCGCAAACTGCACTGCGGGCGGTTGCGGGTTGACTTTTTCCCAAACCACATAGATGCGGGCGGGTCAAAACCGAACCGCAAACCGCACAAAACCGATCCGCGAACACCCCTAGCTATAGTAGTCTTTACAATTTATGAGTAAAAATAAAAATAAAAAGTAAGATTTTATGTTATTTGTATATAAAATATATATTCAATATGATTTAATAATTTAAATTACTTTAATATCATGTAATGACATAATTCGGGTTTCAGGTTGCTCGGATTGTTTGATGTCTTTGCCCAAGCCTGTCCAAATTTAATTCGGGCTTTTGAATTTTTATCCAAGCCCGTATTGAATTTAAAAATATCTTGTTCAAATCCTAAAAAAATTCGGGTTAGATTTGGGTTGCTCGGGTTGAGTCCGCCCAAGTTGCACCCCTAATTTCAATAGCTGGGTAGGGTCAAATTCGTAAATTCCATCGGAAAGGTGAAATCATGCATATTTACGTTGACCAACAATGATTTAGACCACTAAAAAATACACCACTAATAGCACTAATACATTGAGAATGGTAAAAAAAAATAAAATAAAATAAAAACACGGCATAGAAAATGAACGGGGCCCACTGCCACATCATTAGTACTCTCTTTAGTGATCCCTTTTTAGTGCTTTCAAGCATTTTTCTTACATTGACATATCATGGTTAACCCCGTCAAGTTCGTGGTTAGTTATGCGGAAGGCTATTGTTGTAACTTCACGAATGACACAGCAACAACCACCATTTCTGTTGGGGAGCATCTATTTACACACACCACTCTCTCTCTATACACATCCTTCACATACAACTTCCCAACACATTCTCTCATTAAGTGTGTGGAGAGAAAGAATATGGCATGTGCATATAGAAGCTCCCTTTCTGTTGTCAACCTCCAGCTTTCCCCTACCTAAAAAAACAAAAATAAAATAAAATAAAAATAAAACTCAGACTTTACCATTATGACTTTTGGGACAACAACAATATGCGAATGGGATATTTTATATATATATATATATGTGGGAAATTCCAACCTACACCTAGGGGTAAGTACGGTTCAAATTGATTTGGATTAAGGTAAAATTAGGATCAATTCGTTATTTACGGTTCTTGAAAAATTAGAACTAATCCAATCTATTTATATTGTGGAACCAATCTATTTAAACACGGATTGGTTTAGGACCACAGATTCACATAATTAAATAACAAAAAATAAAATAAAATATAAAATATTTTAATTTGATAAAAATATAAACATAACATCATATTAGTTCCACAATTGCCACATGTATTTCCATAATAACGACATACTATTTTATAATTTAAATAATAACAAGAAAATTGGTTCCACCATAAGTATTTAGACCATTACAAATTAAAATTAAAAACTAACAAACAAAAACAATAAAAGAAGATATTACGCAAGTTTAAGTTTGGGTTTAGGTTTTATATAAAATAAGAGAAGATACTATGCAGGAGGGTGTATAATATAAATATAAGCTATTTATATACGGTTCGGATCGATTCCAATCCGGAACCGATCCGTGGATTACGAATTTTTAATTTTTTAATCTGGAACCGAATTATGGATACAAAAACAATCCAAACTTACAAAATTAGACTGAATCGAATCGGATTACGAATTTCACGGATTCCTTACTCAACTCTACGTACACCTACTTTCATCATGTACCTTTTAATTTTATTTATTTTTTAATTATAATATTATTTTAATTATAATTCTTGAATTCTTGAATTTTATTTTATGTTATGTTTAATTACAACATTTTATTTATTTATTATAACTTATGCCAATTTTTTTTTTAGTTATAAGATACATAGGGTGGACACTTTTAAATGTGTACATAATGTTTTCATATATCTATATATATAAAAACTGTTTTACTGCTTGAAATTCGTCTTTTTTCTTTTCTTTTCTTTTTTTTTTTTGAATAATTTACTAATGATGACCTATATGTTGAGTGAAAGATTTTTTGTAATTATACAAACATTATTGGTCAATTATGAAACATAAATCTTTTATTTGTTAACAAATTACAAATACACGTATAAGGTTTGTTTAAAATATGAATCGGTCCTATAATATTAGAAATTACAAGTATCGTTTATTATAAATTTTAATTTAATACAATACTTGGGAAAAAAAACTATTCTCTTATGCAATAATAAATTATAAAAATTATTTATTGAAAAATATTTCTCATATAATTAAAAACTGTTAATTGAGTTAATGATTTATTTATTAACAAAATAGTTAATTGAAAAATATTTTTCATAGCATTAAAAATTATTAATTTACTTAACGATTTACTTATTAATAAAATTGGTCATTTATTATGCGAGGATGATTTATGTATTAAGAAAATTAGTTATTTGTATATATATATTTTCTTCTACTTATTTATTAGTTCAGTGAATTATCTTAGTAGTTTTTTTAGATGTAAGAATTATCTTAGTATTTGTATTATATTTATTTATTGAGAAAAACTATATAATTTTTTTTATGAATTCAGAAGAAATGTTAAAAAATTATAAATTCATCAAAAATAATATAATAATAGAATTTCAATCTACAATATTTGATATATAACAAATTAAAAAATAATACACATCATACTATATAATTCTATCATATATATAATGATTTATTCTATTCAATTTTATAAAAGAATATGTTAATTTTTAAAAATTATCAAAATATCAAGTTAAAATATACTGTAATAATAACTCGTGTCTTATCCATGTCTTTTTAAACTAATATATATATATAGGGCCGTGCTAGATCCCCGAATTTGGGACCCCCCTAATCCTCCGAAAATTGCAAACAGAAGTTTAGGGGCATTTTTAGGGGGACAAATTATTTTCTATATATATATATATATATATGTTGGAACTGGTATCTGTTTGGCGGATTACTCTATAAGACATTTCTCCATTGATCCTCTCTCCAACCTCCTCTTCTTCTAATTGGCGCCTCTCAAACAACAAAATCTTTATCCTCCGCACCTTCATACTGTTTCGTTCCCACTGCTATCCATACATAGACTGATGGCAGAACCTCCCCAAATTGATCGATTTCCCGAGTGCAGTCGCGAAGAAGACGCCGGAGCAGCTTTCGTCTTAGAATCAAAAGGTACTCCAAACAAACAAATTCACAATCTCAATCTCTCTATGTATATGTGTGTATAAATTAACAATATGTTTGGTTGAGAAATTTGAAAAGAAAAGTTAAAAAACATAAATAAAATGTAAATAAAATATATATACATTTCAAACAACTTTTCTCTTTTTCTTTCTAAATTCCTCTTCAAATTTTCTTTCTAAATTCATTTTCAAATCTCCTAACCAAATTCAGCAACGTAAATGTAATGATAGTATTAATTTACGACGGAAATAAACAGGGCAGTGGTGGCACGCGGGGTTTCATCTGACGACGGCGATAGTAGGGCCGACGATACTGACGCTACCCTACGCATTCAGGGGGTTGGGGTGGGGGCTAGGGTTCTTGTGCTTGACTGTAATGGGAGTGGTGACTTTTTACTCTTATTACCTCATGTCTCTCGTGCTCGAACACTGCGAGAAGGACGGTCGCCGTCATATCCGCTTCCGTGAGCTCGCCGCCGACGTTCTAGGTAATCAAAACCCCTCCCTTACTCGCCCCTTTTCAATTCAGTTTCTTTCTGTGTTTTCGACTCGATCTGTTTTGTAGAAATTATCTGGTAGAGTAAAACGAATATCAGACACCGTAAATTCATGCGATATGTGGGGTTATCACATGGTCGGAAAAAGTTTTAGTCGCTCTCTAACTTTTTCAAAGTTTAGACAACGGAATAGAGTTGAATTGGTAAGTTAGGTCGAGTCAACCTTCTTTATTGCGTTAAGTAAAGTAGGATGTGGTGATAAGTCAGTTCATGCTTGTATGTCTGCTTTCTCCCCAATCATTCTTTCCACTAATTTAGGAACACTAATAAGGTAAAAATTTTAAAAAATAAAAATAAAAATGTAAGACCAAAGCATCACATCAATAAATGGAGCCCACCCCTAGAGATCCTTTAGAACTCATAATTTAGAACTCCCAAACATTTTTCCTACTTTCTAGTGACATAGAGGTCTAACAGTAAGAGCTATGTCTGATTTTTAGTGATGAGAGAAGAAAATGAGTGAGAGCACTAATTAGTACTATCACTAATGATTTTGCAGTAGGTCCCACCCACTACCACAGTATTATTGTGCCTGTTTTTTTATTTTTTATTTTTTTTAAATGAATGTCAACTCATTAGTGCTAGTTTAGAGCACCACTTTTAGTGATCTCTATCATTACTGTAAAAAAAAGTCAAAATATTATATCAGCATGTGAAATCCATCATTAGAGTTTTATTAGAACTCTCAATTAAAACTCTCTAACATTATTGGTGGAATTTAATACCCAATCTCAAAATAGAAAGATAGAGGAAAACATACTGGTATTGGTTATTAGCTGTTAAGAGGTTGGTTAGTATTTATTTAGTGCCAAATTAATAATTTAAAATTAGAATTATTTACCTAAAAATTTTATTTACAAATGTTATAGTAGCTCAGGTCTTATTTATGATTTTTTGAACTAATAATTCTATTTTGTAAAACTAAGAATATTATCAGTTTTTCCCAATTTTTAAAACTAAGAATATTATCAATTCTGTATAGTAATGTTTTAAATAATTGTTTCACTAACTGATAAAAAAAAAAAATAGAGTATGAGATTAAACGTTTTTGACCTTCTACTTATTGGTTTGATTCAAATATTCAATGATGCCAATAACATTATCAGTTTTTTCATTTTTAAGGTTTTCTTTTTCTCCCAGTTTTGCACATCAATGTTCCATCATCATGCTCCTTTATAGACAGAAAATTTTCAATTTTGCACAAAAAAATATTTCAATTTTTCAATTTTTTCAAAAAAAAAAACATGGTTATTTTATTTTATTTTTTGCACGTAAATTTTTTTTTTTTTTTAGTTTTTTCAATTTGAAAGTTGATATTTTAAAGTTTTGAAAATCAAAATAAATGTCAAATCATCATGTTCCTTTATAGATAATAATAAATAATGAACAATTATTGTTTGAAGGGTAATTTCGACTATCAAAAATTTAATGAGACTTGAAGATTCAAAAAATCTTAATTAGAACTTAATGGAATATAAATTCATAAATTAAAACTTGTGTATAAATACCTCAAAATTAAAGCGGTTGTTTTTTTGATTAAATAATTAAAGCGGTTGTGTTGATTCTTACAACTAGACATAGAAAATAGTGTGACCTATTTCATTTATGTCTATGAGTAAAATGTGCAAGTAAAAATTTAGTGTAATGGCGCTAACGTGATATCACTAACTCATAATAAAATCCTATCATATGAAAGGTAAATATCCTAATTTTTAGGTGTCACATATAAATGGAGGGTAAAAAATAAAAAAATAATTAGATTTTGTATTAAAGGCAATGAAATGAGTGTTCTTAATTTTTATTTTCTAATTATCGAGTAAAACTTTAATATAATAGTGATATCATATTATCATTAACACGTGATATCACCAATTAAACATAAAACACCACATAGTTGGGTAAACCCCACTACATAAATTATATTTATGATAAATATAACTACTTATTCAACTCAACTCTCAAACACACACATGTGCATAGTGGAATCGGCAACTCAGCCTTTCGGGTAGGGTATGCACTTGAGCACCCTAAAAAATAATTTTATATAATAAATTAATATATATATATGTTAAAATTATTTATTCTCTAAGTTTGAATATCCTATCTCATTCCATTGAACACCTAACTCACTCAATTCACTTGGTTGAAAACCCAATTCATAACCTACGGACTCTTAAAACAACGATGTTAAGATTATCATATTTTTTTTACCATAATTTGCTTATTACCTTACATGTCAAACATCATGTTTAATGAAAATCATCACTCATGCTTGTTAATGATATAATATTAACTCATGAGATGATAAATAAAATATGATAAAAAAATATGGTCATTACCATTCTTAATTATATATATATATGGTTTCAGTTTATATAGATCGTTCTTTGTTTTTGTTTATCCTCTCTAGTAATATAATTTTTTAGACAATAATCCATTATAAAGTATATATCCATGTATTTTATTTGTCTCAAATCTTATGCCTATTTATGTTCACATATTGACCAATTAAAAACTTATTTTATAACTTACTGCACAAATTAACCATAAAGAAATTAGACTCTACGAGGAAAAAAAAAATCTCATTTTATCATGCTAGTGATAAATATAAAATATATTTATGTAAATTTGTGTATTCTCATTTTGTTTTTTGAAACAATGATATCAATATATTAAAATTTATTTATTTATTTATTTTTTGTGTGTGTGATTTGAAAAGTCTTAAAAAGTTTAAATTTTTGAATGTCTACGATGAAAAGTATTTCTAAGTCGCCACTATAGTGGGGTACATTATACTTACATGGAATGTTATAATTGGATGGTGTTATGGTGATACCACGTCATCATTAACACGTGGTATCACCATTGCAATTAATTTTTTCTCCTTATTATTAGCTTTCGGTATGCAAGAAGCTGCTTTTGAACTTATAATAATGTGCGCTTTTGTTTTCACTTAGGATCTGGGGGGATGTTTTATCTTGTAATATTCATCCAGACGGCAATCAACACTGGCATTGGAATAGGAGCTATCTTGCTTGCAGGTGAATGCCTCCAGGTACTGTTTTTCTTACTCTGCGTCTGAAATTGCAACAACTGAAGAAATACAATGCACACAATTGCCATTGTTTCTACCCTAAAGTCGACCAACGTTCTTAGCTCTAACCACAAGTTGTATTTGAGCTTTATTCATTACATAAACTTGGTCTTGGTTATTAGATAAAATTTTGATAGTATGGGAGATAATAGTTGCATTCCGAAACGCAGATATGGTTGAAAAATCTGTGATCCTGTAAAGTTGAGCTTGGTAGCAATTTATCATCATTTACAATCCCATTTTCTTTAGTAGTTTCATGGTTCAACTATATGTACGAATAACAGTGGGAAGGTAGTCCTTTCAACAATAATTAATAAACGATTAAACATATGAACTTCAAGATTTCCTTAAACAGGAATTCTTTGGGAATATATAAGCAAGAAGTATAGGCACAAATAGCAGAAATGTAAACCAGGATAACTATGTTTTGCATGCTTTGTGTATTATTTTAGTGATTCTGATTTTTCTCCTTCATGTCTGTACAAGATTATGTACTCAAACCTTTCCCCCAATGGGTCCCTGAAATTGTACGAGTTCATAGCGATGGTGACGGTAGTGATGATAGTTCTTTCCCAACTTCCAACCTTCCACTCCCTCAGACACGTTAACCTGGTTTCACTTCTCCTCAGCTTGGGCTACACTTTGCTTGTCGTTGGTGCTTCTATTCATGCAGGTAAATTCATCCATCTTTCAATAGAAATAACCCATTTTTCATGTTAAGAAGGAAGTTTCAAGAGTAAAGCAAAGAGCATTACATATAGAATTCTTGTGGCTGAAGATTTGAATTTCATGCGAATACATGAGAATGTTAACTATAGAGGATGTGCGTTGTGTGCATGTCTCCTCAAATGAGTATTAAAATTGCAGGAGTGACGTCTACTTTAAACTCAAGCCTAGTTTGAAACTTTCGACTTTTAAATTCAACCCACATTTTGCATATTTCTGGCTCTGTCACCAAACATGAAGAATCATGGATTGGTTTCGTGTGGCACTAAGACTATATTCATATGTTAAGGACTAGATTTCACTTCATGTGTATCCAAAGTCATTCATGAGAGGAAGGATGCAGGAAGAAAAAAAGAGGAAGTAACTGAACAATTGTTGGGGGGGGGGGGGGGGGGGGAAGGAAAGAGACGACAAAACAGAGGAATTCAATCTATGAACTACCATCTAATTAAGCTACACCAAAATGGAAGATTAGGATCTCTGTCATTGTAGTTGTGCACATGTGAACAACTCATTGCAGGCCTGCAGGCCCAAGATGGACCCTTGTTGATTGGGATTCAATTTTGGATTGAAGAGACTAGTTAAATCAATGGCATGATTAGAATCTATGAATAAAGGGAGGAATTATTGGGACTTTAACTTGTAATTGTTGGCTAGTGTGTGGAGAACAAGCAGATGTATATTTAAAGACTACCATCTAATTAAGCTACGCCAAAATGGAAGATTAGGATCTCTGTCATTGCAGTTGTGCACATGTGAACAACTCATTGCAGGCCTACAGGCCCAAGATGGACCCTTGTTGATTGGGATTCAATTTTGGATTGAAGAGACTAATTAAATCAATGGCATGATTAGAATCTATGAATAAAGGGAGGAATTATTGGGACTTCAACTTGTAATTGTTGGCTAGCGTGTGGAGAACAAGCAGATGTATATTTAAAGACTTAACCTTGTGTTAGTGATGATAAAGTTTCTTAATCCAGCAAGTTGGATTGAATTTTGAATTTTTTTCTTTTTTGAAATTTCAATGTTTGTGGTGATTTTTAATCGTCAACCTCCTTCAAGATCCATGGATCATACATGGCATTCCACAACTAATTCTGCAAAGATGATATCATATTCATGTCAGCACAATCGTGTTCAATAATTACACTAAAATTTACATGCCAGTTAGTACATTTTGGTTGTAGATTTGTGAGGTAATGATATCAATGCATCCATTCCAATGTATGTCCTGCAGGTACCTCAAAAAATGCCCCGCCAAGGGACTATTCTCTAGAAAAGTCAGAGTCATCAAGGATTTTCAGTGCCTTCACTTCTATCTCCATAATAGCTGCTATTTTTGGGAATGGGATACTACCAGAAATACAAGTAATTTAATTTCCTCGATCAATTTTATGTTCATATCTTGGAGACTATTAATGATTACATTATAAATTTTGGAGACTATCAATCACAGAATTCATATGACAACAGTATTTTCTTGATTTACATTTTATTATTTGAAATCCTGCCATGTCAACACTACAGGCAACTCTGGCTCCACCAGTCACCGGGAAGATGCTGAAAGGCCTTTTGATGTGTTACTCTGTAATTTTCGTTACTTTCTACTCTGCTGCAGTGTCTGGATACTGGGTTTTTGGGAACAAATCCAACTCTAATATTCTCAAGAGCTTAATGCCTGATAATGGACCTTCTTTGGCTCCAACATGGGTTTTAGGCCTAGCAATTGTCTTTGTTCTCCTTCAACTCTTTGCCATCGGGCTGGTAAGCTCATATGTTTTTTCACCAAAAAGAATGTTTTCATCATGATTTATTCGTAAATTGAAGAAAGCTTTTACAGGTTTTATTGCGGTAATATTTTTCAACTATTAACACAGGTTTATTCTCAAGTGGCATTTGAGATCATGGAAAAGAAATCGGCTGACGTGAAGCAAGGGCTGTTCTCCAAAAGAAACTTAGTCCCAAGACTAATTCTCCGGACTCTGTACATGATATTCTGTGGTTTTTTTGCAGCAATGCTACCATTTTTTGGGGACATTAATGGTGTAGTAGGGGCTATTGGGTTTATCCCTCTAGATTTCATCCTCCCTATGCTTCTCTACAACATGACGTTTAAGCCCCCAAGATCATCCCTCACCTATTGGATCAATGTCTCTATAATGGTCGCCTTCACTGGTGCAGGAATCATGGGTTCATTCTCATCTATCAGGAAGTTGGCTCTTGATGCCAACAAATTCAAGCTCTTTAGCAGTAATGTGGTTGATTGATTTCACACATAAAAAATATGGCTATTTCGAACTCAAATGTGTGGGGATAATTCCCTAGACACTCGGAAACATTTCCACACGAGTGTGTTCATTAGAAACGATAGTTGCACATAACTAGAACACAAAAAATGCATAGAAAGTATGATGTTTGGCTTTGAGTGTTATGTGAGTCCTATTTAAAATAAATCTAAACTACACAGTGCACCTTCTATGCACTTTTCTGTTACGAGTGTTCAAGGAGAATACACAAAAGTGCTAAGTCCCATCTAGTTCATGTTGTTTTAGGAAAGAGAAATAGTGAGGTGTTGTGCAATTCAAGTTTGCTACATACATACAATGACAATTGACCGAATGGATTACTAACAAGACACATAGGTACTCGGCTCACAAACATTAGGAGCCCACAAATGTGTCTTGTTAGTTATTCATTTAGTTATTTGGTCGTTGAGCCTATCTTCTTCTTCTTTGTTTTTTGTTTTTATTTTTTATTTTTTATTTTTTTTGTGCGCAAATATTTCATATACTCAAAAAAAACTTGTTTTTATATGGTAATGCCCAAAAACTTGATTGTGTTCCTATACTTCCGTTTCTTCATTTTCTTTTCCATCCAGCAATTCAGCTCAAGCTTCAATTCAGGAAATTTGAGTATGAAAGGTATGACTAGCATTGAAACTGAGAAAATTATACTTTACCATCCTGATTTACCCTCTTAACTGTAGGTTGTTTTCACGTGAGTTTGCTCAATTAAAAACTGCTGCATATTACTCCTTTAATTTTTTGATTTGTTTCAATCTTAATTAACTTTCTGTCAATATTTTATTATGAAAGTACATAAACTAGCTGCTTGTGTCATTTTTGTGTGCGCGCGCGCATGTGTTATTTTGTTGTGAAAGTAAATAAACCGAATAGAGTGGTTTATTATTTTTGTTGTGTCATGTTTTACTTTTAGATAGTTATAAACCAAAAACATAGTTTGATTTTTTTTTTTTGTCTTCTTTCATTTCTTCCTCGTTTTCTCATCTTTTTCGAGCTCCACCAATTGCTCATCACTCCACCGGCCACCATTATCAATGACTTCCTTTGTCCACCACCTCTCTCAGTCGCTAACCACCTCTTGTTGTCACTAACCACCTCCTACTAGCGGTAACCTCCTTTGACCACTATCTTAGGCTGTCGACTGGCTACCATCTCCAACCATTTTTGACCACCACTTCCCACGACTAGCAAACACCTTTGGCCACCTCCAATTGCCGCTACAAGAAAAAACACCTTTGGCGACTAGATTTTTAGTCGCCAAAGGTCCTATTTTAGTCGCCAAATGTCGAAATTTGGCTTTTCCCGACTAAAAATTTTAGTCGCCCGTCTTGTCGCCAATAAATGGTCGCGGATGCCTTTGGCGACTACAAAAACTGTTAGTCGCCAATATATATGTCTTCAGCGACGAAACAATTTGTCGTCAAATGCAATTCCATTTTTGGAAACTTTACATTTAGCGACTAAAATTTTAGTCGCCAATAGTGTTTTTTTTATTTTTTATTTTCACTTTCCCCGACTAAACTTTTCGTCGCCAAAACGAAAACCATTCGGCGACTAAACTCTTTAGTCGCCAAAAGCATTTTTGAAAAAAAAAAATTTCCCTCTCTGCCTAAGGACCTCCCACGGTTTGAACCTTAAACCTCCAAGTTCCAAACCTTCACAACACAGTCCCCCCCACTATGCCACTCACCCATCACGTGAATATAATTGCAACTTATATTATTTATATATTATTTTGACCGGTATTAATACAAAACTATATATATAAATATAATTATATATATTTAATATAATTTATGTAAAAAATAAATGATTTACTAAAAAAAATTTTAGGACACTTTTGGCGACTAAAATAAATTTTTAGTCGCCAATTTACTAATTTTCGGCTACTAATTATTTGTTTGTCGCAAAAAAATGAAGTTCCGTGTACAAATAAAGCAGTTTTGGCGACTAAATCTGGTTTTAGTCGCCAAAAACATCCCCTTTTGGCTACTAAACTGAGTTTTAGTCGGCAATTGACAGTTTTTAGCTACTAATTTTTTTTTTGTAGCCAAAAATCTGTACTTTCAGCGACAAAAATGTTTTTAGTTGGCAAAACACCTATAATCGGTGACTAAACTGTTTTTTAGTCGCCAAAAACTATGACTTTTGGCTACTAAACAAACTTTAGTCGCTAAAAACCCTATATTCGGCGACTAAACTGCCTTTTAGTCGCTAAAACCCTTATGTTCGGCGACTAAACTCTTTTAGTCGCTAAAACTGTTATGTTTGGCGACCAAAACTCTTTTAGTCGCCATTTCATGCACTTTCAGCGACGATTTTTTTTTTTTTTTGTCGCCATTTGTGCTTTTTGTTGTAGTGTGCCTACCACCTTCTGCCACCACCTCCATTGGTTAGCCCCCACTTTAGCGGCCGACAACTATCTCTAACCATCAACAATTACTTCCACAATCACTCATTTTACTTATTTTTAAAATAA
This sequence comes from Camellia japonica, assembly GCA_030407325.1. NCBI lineage: Eukaryota > Viridiplantae > Streptophyta > Magnoliopsida > Ericales > Theaceae > Camellia > Camellia japonica. The sequence continues at coordinate 16,976 of JAPPVO010006022.1, read as the reverse complement.
AATTTAAAATGCTAATATATCAAGTATATATATTTTTATTTTCGTTTTTATTCAAAATAAATATAAGCATGCTTAATATTTTTTATAAACTAAAAAAATAATAAATTGTACCAAACCCAACTGCCCCTAAATATATGGTATGAAGACTAGTGTTAGAATTTTTTTATTTTCCGGACATAAAATGTAATATGAATTGAAAAAGACGGTGCATAATGATTAACCGTAGTGTTACATGCATTAATTGGTATACTAATTAATGTATCAATATATATTATAATATTATTATTGATCCCATCCATTATACAATTTGTAAATATTTAAAATTTTTAAAATTATGTCACATTATTTGTTATACTAATTGATACATGTATAAATTGATATACTCAGTTGTAAGACGAAAGCCTTGGGGGCATTTCTTCGTTTAAAAAATAAAAATAAAAGTCCCTTCTTGTTTGGGATATGATTTTTTTTATACTAAAATAGTCAATAAAAATAAAATATATTAAAATAATTAATAAAATAAAATATAGATCCTGAATCTATAGCATATGACATGTGTACATGGATTGAAATAATTTTTTATGCCCTAATGGCTACATTTTTTCAAGTCAATGCTTGAGTACAACAAAATGAGTTCAATTCAATACAATTAAAGCTCAAGACTTGTACAAAAATAATTACATTAAAAGAAAAATAAAAAAAAACTTTTGGCTCCCAGTCCTCCCAAGTTATGTCTTTAGTGGAGGTATATCATTAGCATCTGAAAGTTATTTTTCACATAAGGTAAGCTAAAGGCTAGTAGAGATACTTTAACATAATGTATAAATCTCAATGAAATCATAAGGTGAATGTATATGTATGCCATTAATGCAATGCCAGGATTGTGTATCAATTCATGAAAATATCATTTTATATCAGAAAACAGGGTAGTGGATACAAAACATTAGGAATCTCTAAGTACGTGTCTGTCAGTAGGCATTACAAGCACTATCAAAGTCATTTTACCGCTACTAACTGGAAGGATTGGCACCTAACTGCGCGGATTTTGTGGACTTTCACCAAGGAGACGCATGCCAACAATATAAACTACAACCACACCCTTTAACCAGATTCACCAAGGTATACACTCATTTTTTCTCAAAAACAATACATTTTCAATGTTCAAATATGAAACAATGCTCGATGCACAATTTATGAGAAATTAGTTTCAATTCAACCTATCAAAGCCATTTAGCGGTACTAACTGGAAGGATCGATACCTAACTACACGGGTTTTCTAAACTTTCACCAAGGACACACATGCCAACAATATAAACCACAACCACACCCCCTAACTAGATTCACCAAGGTATATACCTCATTTTCTCAAAAATGATACATTTTCAATGTTCAAATATGAAGCAATGCTCGATGCACAATGTATGAGAAATTAGTTTCAATTCAACCTAATTCTCATGCAATTTCTACAACAATCATGACTATCTTTCACCGATCGCCCAAAATAGATATTTCTACTCAATAGATAATTTTCTAATAACAGATAAAATCTCATAATTTCGAAATGGGAGCAATAATACATATCAAATCCACTCTCATTAATCCACATATACATTTTCCATATCCTTTCAAAATCCAACATCCCTCATTTTCCTTTTATAAAACGATATTACAATTTCCAAACAAAACTTCCTTTATTTCCAAAATCACATTTGAAAGATAAATTTCTAGCACCATCCAACCATATATACACATCCACAATCCTTCTCAAGAGTTTATTTGAAAAACCCCTCTTTTACTTTTCAATCCCCAAACGCTAAGTTTAACCCTCTCCCAAATCACCAAATACTTTTCAAAGAGCAAATGACTAAGTTAAGAAACATACGAGAGGTTGAAGAAATCTTTACCTTGAGAGTAGAAGAGGAAGAGAGCAAGGGTGAAACTTTGACGGAGCCAAAAATGAGATCCTCTTTGATTAGATTAAAACTTTCAATAAGCTTTACCTTTTTCTCCAAAGAGCAATGGCGGAGAAATCAATGGGTGATGGAGTATTTGGAGTTTTAAGCAAGAACTAGAGAGAGAAAGTAAAGAACTAGGGTTTTGGAATGTTTTAGAGAGAGAGAGGAATAAAAAGTGATTTAAAATCCCTTTTCTAGAACTGATATATGTGCAGACCGCTCAAACGACCAAAACACTGCTTGAGTGTCAGACATAATAAGTAAGACCGCTCAAGCGACAGAAACACCACTCGAGCACACAATGACTCCCTCGCAGAAGTTTTGAAGACTAAAGAAGACTGCTCGAGCAACAAAAACACCACTCGAGCACACAATGACTCCCTTGCAGAAGTTTTGAAGACTAAAGAAGACCGCTTGAGTGAACAACACCCTACACCCAGAAGTTTTGTAGACTCGCAAAAATACTCGAAGATCTCAAAGACCGCTCGAGCGACCAAAACACCACTCGAGCAACCAAAGCACCGCTCAAGCAAATAAGTAGAAAACAGAACAACAACACCTTTGAAAAACTAACTTCCAACCTATTTCAAACACAATAACCCTGTTGGAGAAAAATGGTTGAATGAGAAATTGCCTCATAAATGTGTATGTAACTCACACATTTAAGGCTCATCAGTTTTACAAAATTGATTGAGCAGTTTTGCTAGCATTAGTTGCCAGCCTTGATGGCTAGAGGCTCCTTCCCTCTCCCCCATGGTGTATAAAAGGAGGCCCTATTCCTTGAAAAGAGAGATAGAATTTTTCCTTGACATCCATACACTGTCAGTCTACTTCTCCTATAATTTTCTTCTTGAGAGAGAGTACTGCCGTTGTCCGTTCGCTAAGCTAATCAGAAGGTGCTTCTGTTGTAGTTGGTAAAAACCGTCGTATCCTAGGAAGTAGACGCCAGCGTACCTCCAGCACCCAACGGTGAGGCGGCGAATCTATTTTAAGGAGACTGTGGTATCACACAGGCTTCGGTTTGCTTCCTTTAACCATTTTATATTTTATCTGTATTTTATTCAGCATGTTATTTTTCCTGGGATTGAAGGTTTGTTTTGTTCATCTCATAATTTTGCGATATGCAATGTGAAATTATGTAATGTGAGTAGTTTTTCCCAACAAGCTTAAAATAGATTCGACGTTTATCATAGAATTAGATTAATAGATTCATAGGTGTTGTAATAATTTTGCATGTAATTGGCTACTGGTAGTACTAGCGAGTTAATTGGTTTATTAGATGCATGTACACAGGGTTAAGCTTTTGATTTTGCCATTTTGTGTATGCTACTGTTTGGTCTTCCCATAGCATGGAATAGGCCACTGTTATCAATAGGGAAGAAGAGTTCCATTGGTGCAATGTTAATTCATTGTATTTTCTAATTAATTTATTAATTTATGGTGTACCGGTTCATGCCTTGTATTTCTAGATTTACATGCTTCTAGTTTACAATATATATTACATGTTCATTCGGTTTTAATTTTTAGTGTAATTTACATTTAGCATGTTTATTAGGTAGTAAATTTACATGTAACTTGAACCTATTAATTTTTAATTTAGGTGTGGAGTTGTAAAGTGTATAACTTGCCTATATTTAAATTCATGTTAATTTCTCTAGAATTATTTGCATGTTAATCATGTCATTTGTAATTCTTGCCTAGTAATGTGATTTAAGTGTTTAGGAGTTATAAAATGTTTGTAACTTGCCTCAATTAATTACATGTTTAGTGTACCATAAGTTCATATGTAACCTTTCCAATTTAAAATATGTTTAATTATATTTAATTTTGGGTTTGTAACTTGTATAGTTAATTACATGTTTATTATGTAATTAATTTTTTACAGTTTTTTTTTAGTTTAAATTCTAGATGTGTAACTTAAGGGTTGGTTTTAATCTTTACTTACAGTTATTTATTATTTTGTTTGCTAGTACCCTCCCCTTCAATCACTACTTTGCCAAAAGCAAAGAAAAGCTGATGGAGGTTTTGTTGTATTTTGCTGCTAACTCTTTATTGCAGGAATACCTATGGGAATGGGAAAAAGGATTAATTTGGACTAAATATTTGAAGCAATTGTTTGCTTGAGTGTTCATTTGTGGTTATTCACCAATATGTAAAGCACGTTTTATTTGCTTGTAATTATGTAGCAATTTTGTTGTAATTGCTTGTACAGTTTGGAACTTGATGTGTTTAACCTAGTTCATCCCTTGGAAAATTTAATTCTTAAAGTTGTTTCCCATGGACTAGGAGTCAACATGCTCTTGAAAGTTTTGTCTAAGGTTAACTGGGTTTTAAGTGGGACCGGTGTGACCTCTCCAGTCTTCTTGGAAACTTTCCTGACCATGTTCGATTCTAGGTTGCGTGGTGAGACTACTTTTGAATTAAATTTCTAATTGTGGGATTTTCTAGTGTTAAGTTTGATTTCTGGAAATACAGAATAGTGAAAATTCTGCTGTAATTTTTCAGAAATGGCAACTGTCTCTGATGCTGCTGCTACTGCTGCTAATATTGGTGGGGATCCGAACCCCGGGGCGACGCCTGCTATGACCTTTGTGGTCAATCCTCCTGTTGTTACTCCGGCTGTTCCGGGAGGACCGCTCAATTATCACGAGCGCCCGGAGAAGTTCACGGGAGTGAATTTCAAGAGATGGCAGCAGAAGATGCTGTTTTATTTGACTACTCTAAGCCTTGCGAGGTTTCTAAGTGAAGATGTACTAGCCATAGAGGAGAATGAGCAAGATAAACAAAAGCTCATGGCTCTGGACGCTTGGAAACAAGCAGACTTCTTATGCCGGAATTACATTCTGAACGGCTTGGCGGACCCGCTTTTCAACGTGTTCTATGCCAAGAAATCGGCTAAGGAGTTGTGGGATGCCTTGGACAAAAAGTACAAGACCGAGGATGCTGGGGTAAAGAAATTTATCGTCGGCCGGTTCCTAGACTTCAAGATGGTGGACTCTAAAACTGTCCTGAGTCAAGTCCAAGAGTTCCAAGTGATTCTGCACGAGATACATGCAGAAGGAATGGTCCTAAGTGAGTCATTCTAGGCAGCTGCTTTGATTGAGAAGCTGCTTAACGGCTGGAAAGACTTCAAGAACTACTTGAAGCACAAATGAAAGGAGATGACAGTCGAAGAGCTCGTTGTCAGGCTCCGAATTGAAGAGGACAATAGGAAGAAAGGAGGGAGTACCTCCACTGTCAAAGCCAACATGGTTGAGCATGGCGAGTCCTTGGGGGCAAGGAATAAACCACCGACAGGAAAAAGCTCAAAGTTGGGGGCTAGAGGAGGAATCTCCAAAAGGCCAGCCTACAAGCCAAAGGAGCCTACTTTTAGGTTCAATGGCAAATGCTTCAACTGTGGAAGTGACGGGCATCGGGCAGTTGATTGTCTGAAGAAGAAGCCCTACAGGAAAAACCCTCCGCAACACAAAAATTGGGCGCATATGGCTGAAATGGAGGAATTGTCACACGATGTGGACGACATGCATCTGTCAGCCGTCGTGTCTGAAGTGAACATGGTGGGGTCAAACCCGAGGGAGTGGTGGGTGGACACTGGGACCACTCGCCATATTTGTGCAGAGAAGAGAATGTTCACAACTTTCGAACCGATTTCAAACGGGGAGAAGTTGTTTATGGGAAACTCTGCAACCTCAGCTGTTGAGGGTAAAGGCAAGGTGATCCTGAAGATGACTTCAGGAAAAGAACTGACTTTGAACGATGTCCTTTTTGTGCCAGACATTCGTAAGAACCTTGTCTCGGGGTCTCTCCTAAGCAAGCATGGCTTCCGCATGGTGTTTGAATCAGACAAGTCGTGTGTTGACCAAGGGCGGGGTCTATGTGGGGAAGTGATATATGTCAGGTGGTATGTTAAATTGAATGTAATGACACTTATCCCTAAGATTAATGAGAAAGCTTCTTCTTCTACTTATATGCTTGAGTCCCCTAATTATGGCATGATAGATTGGGTCATGTAAATTTTGACTCTTTACGTAGATTAATCAAGTTAGATCACATACCATCTTTCAAGATTAATCCACAACACAAGTGTGAAACTTGTGTAGAAGCAAAATTGACAAGGTCTTCTTTTCATTCTATTGAAAGAAGTACCTAGCCTTTGGATTTAGTGCATAGTGATGTGTGTGACTTGAAAGTTGTACAATCACGTGGTGGCAACAAGTACTCATCACTTTTGTTGATGATTGCACTAAATACTGTTATGTGTATTTGCTTAAAAGCAAAGACGAGGCTATTGATAAATTTATTCTTTTTAAGAATGAAGTTGAGAATCAATTAAGCCAGAAAATCAAGGCATTGAGAAGTGATCGTGGTGGTGAGTATGAATCCCCGTTTGCCGAGATTTGTGCTCAATTTGGGATTATTCACCAAACCACAGCGCCTTATTCGCCTCAGTCAAATGGTGTTGCTGAACGGAAGAACAGGACGCTGAAAGAGATGATGAATGTAATGTTGATAAGTTCTGGGTTGCCACAGAACTTATGGGGGGAAGCAATTCTCTCTGCGAATTATATTCTTAATAGAATACCACGGAAGAAAGTAGACAAGACTCTATATGAGTTGTGGAAAGGTCACAAGCCTTCATATAAATACCTACGAATGTGGGGGTGTCTTGCAAAAGTGGCGGTACCTACACCCAAGCGGGTTAGGATAGGTCCGAAAACCGTGGACTGTATATTCATTGGTTATGCACAAAATAGTAGTGCATATAGATTTCTTGTACACAAGTCTGATATTTCAGATATACACAAGAATACTATCATGGAATCTAGAAGTGCATCTTTCTTTGAAGATGTATTTCCGTGTCGTCCCCAAGACAGGGTTCCGAGTTCCATGAAAGAAATAGATGATCACGAAGACGATCACATAGATGATCACATGGATGATCAAACAGTTGATCAAATAACTGATCAAGTAGATGATCAAGCTGATGAAGTAGATGAGCCAAGAAGGAGTAAAAGGGCTAGAACCACAAAGTCTTTTGGTCCAGGTTTCTTGACTTATATGTTAGAGGGAGAACCTCGAACGTTCCATGAAGCTGTGACTTCACCTGAAAGTCCTTTATGGAAAGAAGCAATTAAGAGTGAGATTGACTCCATCTTACAGAACCATACTTGGGAGTTGGTTGATCTACCCCCAGGCAGTAAGGCCTTGGGGAGTAATTGGATCTTTCGAAGAAAGATGAAAGTGGATGGGTCAATTGACAAATATAAAGCTCGGCTAGTTATCAAAGGATACAGACAGCGAGAAGGCCTGGATTACTTTGATACGTATTCACCTATGACAAGGATTACATCCATTCGCATGGTGATTGCAATAGCAGCTTTACGTGGTTTAGAAATACATCAGATGGATGTAAAGACAGCTTTCTTAAATGGACATTTAGATGAAGAAATCTACATGGAGCAACCCGAGGGGTTTTTAGCTCCAGGAAAAAGTAAGAAAGTCTGTAAGCTTGTCAAGTCATTGTATGGTTTGAAGCAAGCTCCCAAACAATGGCATGAGAAGTTTGACAATGCTATGTTGTCAAATGGGTTTCGAATCAATGAGTGTGATAAGTGCGTATATGTTAAAAACACTGACAAAGGTTATGTCATTTTGTGTCTATACGTTGATGACATACTCATTGTTGGTAGCAATGATGAAATGATTAAAGCTACCAAAAGATTGTTAAACTCTAAGTTTGACATGAAGGATATGGGCCTTGCAGATGTCATTCTGGGTGTTAAGATCACCAGAACATCTGGTGGTATTGTACTTTCTCAAGCTCATTATGTTAATAAGATACTTGAGAAATTTGGAAAGTCAGATACAAGTATGTTTAGGACACTGGTAGACTTAAGTCTATATTTGACCAAGAATAATGGTGAGAGTGTCTCTTAACTAGAATATTCTCGGGTCATTGGGAGTTTGATGTATCTGATGAGTTGTACAAGGCCGGATATCGCCTACACTGTTAGTAGGCTGAGTAGATACATGAGTAATCCTAATGCTACTCATTAGAAGGGCATTATGCGGGTGTTGGGGTATATCCGTTACACCCTGGATTATGGGCTGCATTATACCAGATACCCAGCGGTACTATAAGGGTATAGTGACGCAAATTGGATATATGATATAAAAGATTCCAAATCCACTAGTGGTTATGTGTTTACCCTCGGAGGGGCAGCCGTGTCTTGGAAATCTGCCAAGCAAACGTGTATCTCGAGATCAACGATGGAATATGAGTTTATTGCTTTAGATAAAGCAACTGAAGAAGCTGAATGGCTTCGCCAGTTTGTTGAGGATATTCCACGTTGGCCGAAACCTGTGCCAGCTATTAGTATTCATTGCGATAGCCAATCAGCGATTGGTCGAGCACAGAGTAATATGTATAATGGAAAGTCTAGACATATCCGTCGTAGACATAATTCCATACGATAACTACTCTCAAATGGAGTTGTCTCTCTAGACTATGTCAAGTCTAAGGACAACATTGCAGATCTGCTAACCAAAAGGTTAACTCGAGAGTTAGTAGAAAAGTCGTCAAGAGGAATGGGGTTAAGGCCTTTAGTAAAGGTTACCGGAACGGCAAACCCAACCTAGTTGACTGGAGATCCCAAGATCTAGGTTCAAAGGGACAACCTAACTTCGTGTAACGGGTGAGTCACTGAAGAGGTAAATCCTCTTGCCCATTCCTTTATACAGTGATGCCCTGTGGGGGTGGAAGGTTAAGCTAATGCTTTTAATGACCTTAGTGATGTGGTATAATGAAATACCGTATCTAGGTCACCTATGTGAGTGCGAAGTGGGGCCGCTTCTTTAAGAATTGCCAAGGCCGAATTCTTTAAAAACACTCACAGAACCAGGCTAGTGTTCCAGGGCCATACCGGACACACCAGTGAGAACAAGAACAATGGTTGGACTAACTCCTGTGTGAGGTCTATTGTCTCGGTTTACATAAACGACAGAACAGTTCAAGACATCACGTTCACTGGTCAGCCAGTAAATCCGATAGGCTTTCACTACGAAAGGTTCAAGGCCAACAGCTACCTTTTCTGATGCAAGGTTAGTCTGTGTGCTCTTTCTCTTTTCGAGTCTTTGCTGATAAACGTTGAGCGTTTGCTGTATTCGGTCAATTTTTATTCATGTGGGGGATTGTTGGAGAAATGTTGGAGAAAAATGGTTGAATGAGAAATTGCCTCATAAATGTGTATATAACTCACACATTTAAGGCTCATCAGTTTTACAAAATTGATTGGACAGTTTTGCTAGCATTAGTTGCCAGTCTTGATGGCTAGAGGCTCCTCCCCTCTCCCCCATGGTGTATAAAAGGAGGCCCTATTCCTTGAAAAGAGATATAGAATTTTTCCTTGACATCCATACACTGTCAGTGTACTTCTCCTATAATTTTCTTCTTGAGAGAGAGTACTGCCGTTGTTCGTTCGCTAAGCTAATTAGAAGATGCTTCTGTTGTAGCTGGTAAAAATCGTTGTATCTTGGGAAATAGACGCCGGCGTACCTCCAGCATGCAACGGTGAGGCGGCGAATCTATTTTAAGGAGACTGTGGTATCACACAGGCTTCGGTTTGCTTCCTTTAACCATTTTATATTTTACCTGTATTTTATAAAATTCTGATGAGCCTTAAAAAGAGAAGTAGACACACTCTAAGTCTCATCAACGTATCATGGATTGATAAGCGACAATTCTCGGAGCGATGGTCATGGCATGACATCCGGCTAAATCAAACCATCTAAACATTTTCTTTATATCGGTTTCATTCATTTTAAACCAATTTTATTAATCCTTTCCATTTTTTAATCAATTTGTCCAAAGTGATATTTAAGTCCACTAAATGAGAAGAAATGTCAAACAAGAAGTGATTCATAGCATAAAAGGGAGATTGTGCCTTGACGATGAACCTCAGTAGAGATTAAGCCATTGAGCATAGGTCTCTTTCTCATGCCTTGAATAACAATCAATTTTTGAAATAACTCTCAAAAGAAAGAAAAGAAGAAATGAAGGAGAGCACAGAAATGATCACGTGAACTTGATTATTAAGATGAGACTCTTGATATGAAAACTAAGTAAAGCAAAGCCATTAACTCAAATGACTCGGTGTCTAAGGCCTACAAACCGAAGCCACGAGGACTTACAAACAACAAGCTAGATATTCAAAGCATAAACTAATTAAATAAATTAGGACAGCCCTAAACAGCCTCTAATATTTGAAAAACAGTGGCTAAAAGTGCACAAAAGAGAGGAAGAATGAAAAGACACAATGCTAGTAAACAAGAGCAATGAGAGGTGGCTAACCTCTCCACTTTTTGAGACTTCTAAACCATGTTTTCAGCCCTTTTAAACTCTGAAAATCAGTTTGAAAGCCAAAAAGAAAAGAGAGCAAGAACAAGAGGTATGAGCTATGAGTTAAGGCACAAGAAAGGGTATTAGCCTTTCTACCTTTGGTACCTATTCAACCCTAAGTTCCAACACTTGAAATGGATCCAAAACAACACAAAAACACTAGAAATAAATAAAAAGAGATAGAAATGAAAGCAAGGAGAAAGGTGGTAATCTTCTACCTCTTGAAGAGGACAAGCTCTTGTTGTAAACCAAACTCAATCCAAAGGCCCTCTCAAGTGTGAATTGTGATTCACAAGTCTCAACCAAGGCTCTATGGATTTGCTCTAAGGTTGTATATGGTGTATAGATATGGTGTAAGGATGACAAAATATCTCAAAGCTAGCTTGCATAAGAAGAAGGAGCTCAGAAGGGTGATTTAACTTCTTTGAAATTTTTCTAACCCTCAACATGGTGGCTTAGGCTCGTATTTATAGAATTTGAGCAAAATAGGTTGAAAATATCTTCAAAAATGGACAGCTGGCTGATTCCCTCCCAAAACAGTGTTTCTCGCCAATGAGACCCGGCCGATCCCAAATGGCCACGGCTGGCTCCCAATGTGCTCTCCCTGTTCCTTTGTTTCAAGCTCAATGTAGGTCAGCACAGGATTCAAAAATGAAATTCTAGGGTACAAACAGTGTAAATATGAAAGGTCTAGGCTTGTTTTGAAACTTGAACTTAAATGCTTCATTGAGAATTCGAACCACACTCAACACAACTTTCATCATCGAGTGTGCAGGACAAAGTGTCCAAGTCTTGGAGGCAGTCAAAAATGGGGTGTCTACAATGTGAAACAATAACCTTTTATTTATACTCCTTGATCACACAAAAGATGACATATGCGCGTATAAATTCATAAATCCTAGATCTTGAATCTATAGCATATGACATGTGTACATGGATTAAAATAAAATGAGAATCAAGTAATTTTTTATGCCCTAATGGCTACATCTTTCTGAGTCAATGCTTGGGTACAACAAAAGGAGTTCAACTCAATACAATTAAAGCTCAAGACTTGTACAAAAATAATTACATTAAAAGAAAAACAAAAGAAGCTTTTGGTTCTAAGTCCTCCCAAGTTATGTCTTTAGTGGAGGCATATCATCAGCATCTGAAAGTTGTTTTTCACATAAGGTGAGCTAAAACCTAATAAAGATACTTTAACACAATGTATAAATTTTAACGAAGTCATAAGGTGAATGCATATGCATGTCATTTGTCAAACGTTTTACATTTTCATCTCAAAACAATGCAATGTCAGGATTATATATCAATTCATGAAAATATTATTTTATATCAAAAAACAGGGTAGTGGATACAAAACACTGGAAATCTCTAAGTATGTGTCAGCCAGTAGGCTATACAAGCACTATCAAAGCCATTTTACCACTACTAATTGGAAGGATCGGCACGTAACCACGTAGGTTTTCTGGACTATCACCAAGGATACACATGCCAACAGTATAAACCACAACCACACCCCCTAACCAGATTCACCAAGGTATACACCTTTTTTTTTTTCCCAAAAAATAATACATTTTCAATGTTCAAATATGAAACAATGCTCGATGCACAATGTATGAGAAATTAGTTTTAATTTAACCTATCAAAGCCATTTAGCGGTACTAACTGGAAGGATTGACACTAATTGCGCAGGTTTTCTAGACTTTCACCAAAGACACACATGTCAATAATATAAATCACAACCACACCCCTAACTAGATTCACCAAGGTATACACCTCATTTTCTAAAAAATAATACATTTTCAATGTCAAATATGAAACAATGCTCAATGCACAATGTATGAGAAATTAGTTTCAATTCAACCTAATTCTCATGTAATTTCTACAACAATCATGACTATCCTCCACCGATAGCCCAAAACAAATATTTCTACTCAATAGATAATTTTCTAATAACAGATAAAATCTCATAATTTCAAAATGGGAGCAATAATATATATCGAACTCCACTCCCATTAATCCACATATGCATTTTCCATATCCTTTCAAAATCCAACATCCCTCATTTTCCTTTTATAAAACAACATTACAAATTTCCAAACAAAACTTCCTTTATTTCCAAAATTATATTTGAAAGATAAATTTCCAACACCATCCAACTATATATGCATATCCACAATCCTTTTCAAGAGTTTATTTGAAAAACCCCTCTTTTACTTTTCAATCCCCAAACGCTAAGTTTAACCCTCTTCCAAATCACCAAATACTTTTCGAAGAGCAAATGACTAAGTTAAGAAACATACGAGAGGTTGAAGAAATCTTTGCCTTGAGAGTAGAAGAGGAAGAGAGCAAGGGTGAAACTTTGACGGAGCCAAAAATGAGATCCTCTCTGATTAAATTAAAACTTTCGACGAGCTTTACCTTTTTCTCCAAAGAGCAATAGTAGAGAAATCAGGATGATGGAGTATTTGGAGTTTTAAGCAAGAACTGAGAGAGAAAGTGAAGAACTAGGGTTTTGGAATGTTTTAGAGAGAGAGAGAGGAATGAAAAAGTGATTCAAAACCCTTTTTTTTTTTTAACTGATATACGTGCAGATCGCTCAAACGACCAAAACACCATTTGAGTGTCAGACACAATAAGTGAGACTGCTCGAGCGACAAAAACACCGCTCGAGCGCACAATGACTCCCTCATAGGAGTTTTTAGACTGAAGAAGACCGTTCGAGCGCAAGAAAGACCGCTCGAGTGAACAACACCCTATACCCAAAAGTTTTGCCGACTTGCAAAAATACTGGAAGATCTCAAAGACCGCTCGAGCGACCAAAACACCACTCAAGCGAACAAACAGAAAACAGAATAGCAACACTTTTGAAAAACTAACTTCCAACCTGTTTCAAACACAACCAACAACCCCAACTCAACTACCTACAAGGCGATAAAGAGCATAATCAACAGTTAAAGACAAGGAATCTCGGATCCAAAAGTACAAAATGGGTTTGGTCTAAACGGGAACTGTTATAAAAAAAAAATGACTAAAACATAAAAAGTGTTCAGTAAAGACAAACGAAAACCCATTTGAAAATAATTTTTGAAAACTATAACCAACTACTTTCTTATGTTTTCCAAATTTTACTATTACTTATATATTTTATGAGTTATTTACAAAATGTATAATAAAATGAGGTCCTCTATAATACATATCCCTTTTTAAGAGCATCTCCAATGGTGTTTGCTAAAATAGCATCTCCAATGGTGTTTGCCATTACTATAATTTGTTAATGAATAGTGTTATTTTCTCAAATTATAGCAATGGTGATCCAATGGTCACATATTATTTTAGTAAATCTCAACCAACTTTTCCTCCAGGTTTGTAGGTGTTGTTTGGATATAGTTTTTTAGTGTTTTTTTTTTTTTTTTTTGTGTCTTTTGTGATCTTTTTTTGACTGTTTGTAAAAAAAATATATATAATATATTTATATTACCGACTAGACAAATATAGAAAATGAAAAAAAAAATTGAAAAATTTTCAAAAAAAATTTAAATATAATTCACCCCACCAAAAAATATACTAGTAAAAAAAAATTATTAACTACATTAAAAAATAAACAATCACCAACTGCCTATCAACAACCATCCATTATTCACCAAAAAAAAAAAAAAAAATATTAACTACATTAAAAATACTCAAAATTACATTGAAAAATAAATGACATTGCAAAATTAAAAAATATAGTCTCCCGTAATTATTCATCAAGAGGCAGGGAAAAATGGTAATTTGGGTTGTTGACATGTGCGAACCACTTGCAAAAATCTTATTTTTACACATTATGTAATACGCTTTCATCTGAGAGTCCAAATGAGAAATGTCCGTAGTCATTATCAAACGTTCTTTCTTTTTGATCTTAAGTTCTCTCATCTCCTGCAAATGTTCTTCTTTTTTGATCTCCAATTCTTTCATCTCCTGCAATGCTTGAATCCTTTTTTTCTTCTCTTTCAGCTTTTTTCATTTCCTTCTCAGCAAGGCATTGGTTAAATGTCTCCAACAAATTGTTATATTTGTGGACTTCAGCTTGAACAACTTCACTTTTCCGAAGCAATTCTTTTGCAGATTTCCTACCCATAAGCCTTTTATCGTTTGCAGAGACACTACCCTCACCGATTGGATTATTACCAACAGTAGAATTGTTATCAACACTTGAACTGTTGTCATTTTCAAGAGAAATGCAGTTATCCATAGAGGATTCAAGGCTGAATTAGGAAAAAACGGTGTATGTATCGCTGACTTCACTATGTTCGTAGGAGTTACATCTTGCCACCTGATATTGTTTTGCAAGATTGGCCAACAATGTTCAAAAGCAAAATGTATGTTTTCATCTTGATGGTATAAAAGTTTTTCTTGAAGCACCTATATTAATAAAATATTAAATTAATTAAGTAATTAATTTTTATATGAGACAAAATTTATTAAAAAAAAAAAAAACTAACATAATAAATAAAGATAAAATCTTACTATATCAATTTGAGACATCCCATTTGGATATAGATTTTTGACTTGCGCTAAACACCTACGAAATTTGTTGGAACATCTCATGATTGTACCCAATCGAGATTGGATAGACACTTATGTTCTTGATTGATCATTCTGAAGTGAGTAATAATTTTCATAAATTCTTCTCCAAAAGTGAGTATAAGATTGCAAATTGCCAACAATTGGATCTTTAGAAATATGACATCAAGCTTTACGAAGTGCCACATCTTCATCAATGGTGAATGATTTTCCTCTATTTGTTTTTGATGAACCTCCCATAGTGATTATGTGAAAAAACTATAAATAAAAATATAATTTGGGAGGTTTGTTGTGAAATGAAATTGAGAAAAAGGGTTTGTATTTATAGAATTATAAAATATGACCTTTTTTTTTTAAATTTTAATATGGCTGTTGAGATTTTCAAAAATTTGACCGTTTATAAAATATGGCCGTTTTTTCCTGTTTCGCTTGTGTTTTTATTTATTTTTTAAATGAACAAAATTGCACAATAGTAATCATCTCAGCCATTGATTGCATAACAATCCAACGGCTAAGATCATCCTTCTATAATGATCCTATATAAGCTCAAGATAGAAGCCCTTTCTCTTGAGAACAAAAATGGTGTCTTCTCTCTCTCTCTCTCTCTCTCTCTTCTCAAACCGATCACTGATCACCGATCTCCAAAACCAGTCTTCTCTCCCCCCTCTCTCTCTCTTTCTTTCTTTCTCTCTCTCTCTCTCTCTGTGATTTGCACCACCACCACCAGCTTCGATCTCCAAAACCAGCCTTCTGTGTGTGTGTGTGTGTTTCAATGGAACTCTATTGTTTGACTGAACACCACTATTTGGACTTCGATGGAGGTCTATTGGTCTAGAAACGAGCCCTACAAATCGATAAAGAAGAAGTCATAGAGGTCGATCCAGGTATTTATCTTCTAAATTCGTTTATGAGATTTATATGAATTTGTGAAATTTGGGTTGATTTGTAAACTAATTTTTGGGTTCAATATGTTCTAAATTGATTCTAAAATTTGTGTGATTTGTTCTAAATTGTTTCTACTATTTATAAATTTGTGAATTTGGAAACTCCTTTGAAATTTGGGGTTGATTATGAAATTTGGGAGGTTTTTCTACTGAATGAATTTTGTTTTTTCAACTGAATTTGGAACCTTTTCTGTTGATATTTGATGATATGGCATGTTTGACACCTACTATTCATTCTGTCAAATTTGAGAACAGCAATGGCATCTGCTATCTTTGGCAAGAACAATAGCAGGCCATTAGAGAATCTTTTTTTGTCACTCTTACCAAATTATAGTTTTGGCAGCTCCTTTGACAGCCCCATTGGAAATGCTCTAAGGTGTATCAAAATAGGTTTAATTTTTTCACAAATTATCAAAAGTTACGATTTACAATTTATTTTTAATTCTTTTAAGTTAATAATTTTAAAAATTATAATCATAGAAACATACTTATGAAAGATACCAAACATAACCTATTTCAACAAACAAAAATTGCTTAATATCTAATTGATTATATACAGAGATCTAATTAATAGTTCAATTTTTTTAAATAAAAAAAGTTGTTAAATTTATTTATTTTTCTACTCATGAAATGTTTATTTCACAACATTTACATGAGAAATTATCTTCAATTAATATTCTATCAAAATCGCTATTTATTATTTGCTTATGAAAGTTACTTATTTGGCCTTTTCAATTTATTTGGTCCCCCCCAAAAAAAAAAAAAAAAAAAAGAGATTATTTAAGTTACAATTTTTAAACTTATTTTGAATTTTTAAATATGTATGAATAAAAGAGAATATATTAAATCAACATGTCATACAAGATTTTTTTTTTTTTTAGTTTTAAAAATCACTAGGGACTGTCATTACATATTTAAATATTTTTTGTAACTCCATCTAATTTATTTTAAAACTATGTAAAACACACTTTTAATTTTAATATGGTTTTTTATTTTTTGTTTTTAATTGAAAATAATGTATTTATGTGTACTATTTTAGAGTTAATCCAATAAAAAAACAAATTAATAGGATAAATTTCGTAAATTAGAAAAATAAAGTAAGAAACTCCCTAA
>JAPPVO010006021.1:0-21848 GCA_030407325.1 Camellia japonica | reverse complement strand
GCACAAAACAGTTCGGCGCACAAAATAAAACGAGTGATAAACTGTAAAAAACAGTGCAACGCGCAAAATAGCGCGAGCGTGAACTGCACAAAACAGTGCGACGCGCAAAATACCGCGAGTGATAAACTGCAAAAAACGGTGCGACGCGCAAAATAGCGCGAGTGATAAACTGTAAAAAACAGTGCGACGCGCAAAACAGCGCGAGTGTGAACTGCACAAAACAGTGCAACCCGCAAAATAGCGCGAGTGATAAGCTGCATAAAACAGTGCGACGTGCAAAATAGCGCGAGTGATAAACTGCACAAAACAGTGCGATGCGCAAAATAGCGCAAGTGTAAACCGCAAAAAACAGTGCGACGCGCAAAATAGCCCGAGTGATAAACTGCACGAAACAGTTCGGCGCACAAAAATAAAACGAGTGATAAACTATAAAAAACAGTGCGACGCGCAAAATAGCCCGAGTGTGAACTGCACAAAACAGTGCGACGCACAAAATAGCGCAAGTGATAAACTGCACAAAACAGTGCGACGTGCGAAATATCGCGAGTGAGAACTGCACAACACAGTGCCACGCGCAAAATAGCACGAGTGTGAACCGTACAAAATAGTACGACGTGCAAAATAGCGCCAGTGATAAACAGCACAAAATAGTGCGACGCGCAAAATAGCGCGAGGGATAAACTGTAAAATACAGTGCGACGCGTAAAATAGCGCGAGTGTAAACTGCACAAAACAGTACGACGCGCAAAATAGCGCGAGTGATAAACTGAAAAAAACAGTGCGACGCGCAAAATAGCGCGAGTGATAAACTGCACAAAACAGTGCGACGCGCAAAATAGCGCGAGTGTAAACCACACAAAACAGTGCGACGCGCAAAATATCGCGAGTGATAAACTCCACAAAACAGTTCGGCGCACAAAGTAAAACGAGTGATAAACTGTAAGAAACAGTGCAACGTGCAAAATAGCGCGAGCGTGAACTGCACAAAACAGTGCGACGCGCAAAATAGCGCGAGTGATAAACTCCACAAAACGGTGCGACGCGCAAAACAGCGTGAGTGATAAACTGTAAAAAATAGTGCAACGCGCAAAATAGCACGAGTGTGAACCGCACAAAATAGTACGACGTGCAAAATAGCGCTAGTGATAAACAGCACAAAACAGTGCGACGCTCAAAATAGCGCGAGGGATAAACTGTAAAATACAGTGCGACGCGCAAAATAGCGCGAGTGTAAACTGCACAAAACAGTACGACGCGCAAAATAGCGCGAGTGATAAACTGAAAAAAACAGTGCGACGCGCAAAATAGCGCGAGTGATAAACTGCACAAAACAGTGCGACGCGCAAAATAGCGCGAGTGTAAACCACACAAAACAGTGCGACGCGCAAAATATCGCGAGTGATAAACTACACAAAACAGTTCGGCGCACAAAGTAAAACGAGTGATAAACTATAAGAAACAGTGCAACGTGCAAAATAGCGCGAACGTGAACTGTACAAAACAGTGCGACGCGCAAAATAGCGCGAGTGATAAACTCCACAAAACGGTGCGACGCGCAAAATAGCGCGAGTGATAAACTGTAAAAAACAGTGCGACGCACAAAATAGCGCGAGTGATAAACTGCACAAAACAGTTCGGCGCACAAAATAAAACGAGTGATAAACTGTAAAAAACAGTGCAACGCGCAAAATAGCGCGAGCGTGAACTGCACAAAACGGTGCGACGCGCAAAATAGCACGAGTGATAAACTGCGCAAAACGGTGCGACGCGCAAAATAGCGCGAGTGATAAACTGTAAAAAACAGTGCGACGCGCAAAATAGCGCGAGTGTGAACTGCACAAAACAGTGCAACCCGCAAAATAGCGCGAGTGATAAGCTGCACAAAACAGTGCGACGTGCAAAATAGCACGAGTGATAAACTGCACAAAACAGCGCGACGCGCAAAATAGCGCATGTGTAAACTGCAAAAAAACAGTGCGACGCGCAAAATAGCACGAGTGATAAACTGCACAAAACAGTTTGGCACACAAAATACAACGAGTGATAAACTATAAAGAACAGTGCCCGCGCAAATAGCGCAAGTGTGAACTGCACAAAACAGTGCGACGCGCAAAATAAGGAGAGTGATAAACTGCAGAAAACGGTACGACGCGCAAAATAGCGCGAGTGATAAACTGTAAAAAACAGTGCGACATGTAAAATAGCACGAGTGTGAACTGCACAAAACAGTGCGACGCGCAAAATAGCGCGAGTGATAAACTGCACAAAACGGTGCGACACGCAAAGTAGCGCGAGTGATAAACTGTAAAAACAGTGCGACGCGCAAAATAACACGAGTGTGAACTGCACAAAACAGTGCGACGCGCAAAATAGCGCAAGTGATAAACTGCACAAAACAATGCGACGTGCAAAATATCGCGAGTGAGAACTGCACAACACAGTGCCACGCGCACAATAGCACGAGTGTGAACCGCACAAAATAGTACGACGTGCAAAATAGCGCCAGTGATAAACAGCACAAAACAGTGCGACGCGCAAAATAGCGCGAGGGATAAACTGTAAAATACAGTGCGACGCGCAAAATTGCGCGAGTGTGAACTGCACAAAACAGTACGACGCGCAAAATAGCGCGAGTGATAAACTGAAAAAAATAGTGCGACCCGCAAAATAGCGCGAGTGATAAACTGCACAAAACAGTGCGACGCGCAAAACAGCGCGAGTGTAAACCACACAAAACAGTGCGACGCGCAAAATAGCGCGAGTGATAAACTACACAAAACAGTTCGGTGCACAAAATAAAACGAGTGATAAACTGTAAAAAACAGTGCAACGCGCAAAATAGCGTGAGCGTGAACTGCACAAAACAGTGCGACGCGCAAAATAGCGCGAGTGATAAACTACACAAAACGGTGCGACGCGCAAAATAGTGCGAGTGATAAACTGTAAAACACAGTGCGACGCGCAAAATAGCGCGAGTGTGAACTGCACAAAACAATGCAACCCGCAAAATAGAGCGAGTGATAAGCTACACAAAACGGTGCGACGCGCAAAATAGCGCGAGTGAGAAACTGCACAAAACAGTTCGGCGCACAAAATAAAACGAGTGATAAACTGTAAAAAACAGTACCCCGCGCAAAATAACGCAGGTGTGAACTGCACAAAACAGTGCGACGCGCAAAATAGGGCGAGTGATAAACTGCACAAAACGATGCGACGCGCAAAACAGCGCGAGTGATAAACTGTAAAAAACAGTGCTACGCGCAAAATAGCGCGAGTGTGAACTGCACAAAACAGTGCGACGCGCAAAATAGCTCGGGTGATAAACTGCACAAAACGGTGCGACACGTAAAATAGCGCGAGTGATAAACTGTAAAAACAGTGCGACGCGCAAAATAGCGCGAGTGTGAACTGCACAAAACAGTGCGACGCGCAAAATAGCGCAAGTGATAAACTGCACAAAACAGTGCGACGGGCAAAATATCGCGAGTGAGAACTGCACAACACAGTGCCACGCGCAAAATAGCACGAGTGTGAACCGCACAAAATTGTACGACGTGCAAAATAGCGCCAGTGATAAACAGCACAAAACAGTGCGACGCGTAAAATGGCGCGAGGGATAAACTGTAAAATACAGTACGACGCGTAAAATAGCGCGAGTGTCAACGGCACAAAACAGTGCAACGCGCAAAATAGCGCGAGTGATAAACTGCACAAAGTAGTGCGACGGCCAAAATAGCGCGTGTGTGAACTGCAAAAAATAGTGCGACGCGCAAAATAGCGCGAGTGATAAGCTGCACAAAACAGTGCGACGTGCAAAATAGCGCGAGTGATAACTGCGTAAAACAGTGCGACGCGCAACATAGCGCGAGTGTCAACTGCACAAAACAGTGCGACGCGCAAAATAGCGTGAGTGATAAACTGCACAAAACAGTGCGATGCGCAAAAGAGCGCCAGTGTGAACTGCACAAAATAGTGCCACGCGCAAAATAGCGCGAGTGTCAACTGCACAAAACAGTGCAAGGCGCAAAATAGCGCGAGTGTGAACTGCACAAAACAGTGCGACGCGCAAAATAGCGCGAGTGTCAACTGCACAAAACAGTGTGACCCGCAAAATAGCGCGAGTGAGAAACTGCCCAAAACAGTGCGACGCAATAAAAAACGCGAGTGTGAACTGCACGAAACAGTGCGACGGGCAAAATAGCGCGAGCATCAACTACACAAAATAGTGCGAGGCGCAAAATAGCGCGAGTGATAAACTACACAAAACTGTACGAAGCGCAAAATAGCGCGAGTGATAAACTGCACAAAACAGTGGGACGTGCAAAATTGCGCGAGTGTGAACTGCACAAGACAGTGCGACCCGCAAAATAGCGCGAGTGTCAACTGCACAAAACTGTGCGAGGCGCAAAATAGCGCGAGTGATAAACTGCACAAAACAGTGTGACGCGGAAAATAGCGCGAGTGTGAACGGCACAAAACAGTGCGACGTGCAAAATAGCGCGAGTGATAAACTGCACAAAATAGTCCGACGGCCAAAATAGCGCGAGTGTGAACTGCACGAAACAGTGCTACGCGCAAAATAGCGCGAGTGTCAACTGCACAAACAGTGCGACGCGCAAAATAGCGCGAGTGATAAACTGCACAAAATAGTGCGAAGGCCAAAATAGCGCGAGTGTGAACTGCACAAAACAGT
This sequence comes from Camellia japonica, assembly GCA_030407325.1. Taxonomy (NCBI): domain Eukaryota; kingdom Viridiplantae; phylum Streptophyta; class Magnoliopsida; order Ericales; family Theaceae; genus Camellia; species Camellia japonica. The sequence continues at coordinate 17,155 of JAPPVO010006021.1, read as the reverse complement.
GCGATGCGCAAAATAGCGCGAGTGATAAACAGCACAAAACAGTGCGACGCGCAAAATAGCGCGAGCGATAACTGCACAAAACAGTGCGATGTGCAAAATAGAGCGAGTGTCAACTGCACAAAACAGTGCGACGCACAAAATAGCGCTAGTGATAAACTGCACAAAACAGTGCGACACGCAAAAGAGCGCCAGTGTGAACTGCACAAAACAGTGCAACGCGCAAAATAGCGCGAGTGTCAACTGCACAAAACAGTGCGACGAGCAAAATAGCGCGAGTGTCAACTGCACAAAACAGTGCGAGGTACAAAATAGCACGAGTGATAAACTGCACAAAACAGTACGACGCGGAAAATAGCGCGAGTGATAAACTGCACAAAACAGTACGACGCGAAAAATAGCGCGACTGTGAACTGCACAAAACAGTGCGACGCGCAAAATAGCGCGAGTGTCAACTGCACAAAACAGGGCGAGGCGCAAAATAGCGCGAGTGATAAACTGCACAAAACAATGCGACGCGCAAAATAGCGCGAGTGTGAACTGTAGAAAACAACGCGACATGCAAAATAGCGCGAGTGATAAACTGCACAAAATAGTGTGACGCGCAAAATAGCGCGAGTGTCAACTGCACAAAACAGCGTGAGGTGTAAAATTACGTGAGTGATAAACTGCACAAAACAGTGCGACGCGGAAAATAGCGCGAGTGTGAACTGCACAAAACAGTGCGACGCGCAAAATAGCGCGAGTGTCAACTGCACCAAACAGGGCGAGGCGCAAAATAGCGTGAGTGATAAACTGCACAAAACAGTGCGACGCGCAAAATATCGCGAGTGTGAACTGCAGAAAACAGCGCGACGCGCAAAATAGCGCGAGTGATAAACTGCACAAAACAGTGGGACGCGCAAAATAGCGCGAGTGTGAACTGCACAAAACAGTGCGACACGCAAAATAGCGCGAGTGTCAACTGCACAAAACAGTGCGAGGCGCAAAATAGCGCGAGTGATAAACTGCACAAAACAGTGCGACGCGCAAAATAGTGCTAGTGTGAACTGCACAAAATAGTGCGACGCGCAAAATAGCGCGAGTGTCAACGGCACAAAACAGTGCGACGCGCAAAATAGCGCGAGTGATAAACTGCACAAAGTAGTGCGACGGCCAAAATAGCGCGAGTGTGAACTGCACAAAACAGTGCGACACGCAAAATAGCGCGAGTGATAAGCTGCACAAAACAGTGCGACGTGCAAAATAGCGCGAGTGATAACTGCGCAAAATACTGCGACGCGCAAAATAGCGCGAGTGTCAACTGCACAAAACAGTCCGATGCGCAAAATAGCGCGAGTGATAAACTGCACAAAATAGTGCGATGCGCAAAAGAGCGCCAGTGTGAACTGCACAAAACAGTGCCACGCGCAAAATAGCGCGAGTGTCAACTGCACAAAATAGTGCGAGATGCAAAATAGCGCGAGTGTGAACTGCACAAAACAGTGCGACGCGCAAAATAGCGCGAGTGTCAACTGCACAAAACAGTGCGACCCGCAAAATAGCGCGAGTGAGAAACTGCCCAAAACAGTGCGACGCAATAAAAAACGCGAGTGTGAACTGCACAAAACAGTGCGACGGGCAAAATAGAACGAGCATCAACTACACAAAATAGTGCGAGGCGCAAAATAGCGCGAGTGATAAACTACACAAAACAGTGCGAAGCACAAAATAGCGCGAGCGATAAACTGCACAAAACAGTGCGACGCGCAAAATTGCGCGAGTGTGAACTGCACAAGACAGTGCAACCCGCAAAATAGCGCGAGTGTCAACTGCACAAAACTGTGCGAGGCGCAAAATAGCGCGAGTGATAAACTGCCCAAAACAGTGCGACGTGCAAAATAGCGCGAGTGTGAACGGCACAAAACAGTGCGACGTGCAAAATAGCGCGAGTGATAAACTGCACAAAATAGTCCGACGGCCAAAATAGCGCGAGAGTGAACTGCACAAAACAGTGCGACGCGCAAAATAGCGCGAGTGTCAACTGCACAAAACAGTGCGAGGTGCAAAATAGCGCGAGTGATAAACTGCACAAAACAGTGCGACGCGGAAAATAGCGCGAGTGTGAACTGCACAAAAGAGTGCGACGCGCAAAATAGCGCGAGTGTCAACTGCACAAAACAGGGCGAGGCGCAAAATAGCGTGAGTGATAAACTGCACAAAACAGTGCGACGCGCAAAATAGCGCGAGTGTGAACTGCACAAAACAGTGCGACGCGCAAAATAGCGCGAGTGATAAACTGCACAAAACAGTGCGACCCGCAAAATAGCGCGAGTGTCAACGGCACAAAACAGTGCGAGGCGCAAAATAGCGCGAGTGATAAACTGCACAAAACAGTGCGACGCGCAAAATAGCGCTAGTGTGAACTGCACAAAACAGTGCGACGCGCAAAATAGCGCGAGTGTCAACGGCACAAAACAGTGCGACGTGCAAAATAGCGCGAGTGATAAACTGCACAAAGTAGTGCGACGGCCAAAATAGCGCGAGTGTGAACTGCACAAAACAGTGCGACGCGCAAAATAGCGCGAGTGATAAGCTGCACAAAACAGTGCGACGTGCAAAATAGCGCGAGTGATAACTGCGCAAAACAGTGCGACGCGCAAAATAGCGCGAGTGTCAACTGCACAAAACAGTGCGAGGCGAAAAATACCGCCAGTGTGAACTGCACAAAATAGTGCGACGCGCAAAATAGCGCGAGTGTCAACTGCACAAAACAGTGCGAGGTGCAAAATAGCGCGAGTGATAAACTGCACAAAACAGTCCGACGCGGAAAATAGCGCGAGTGTTAACTGCACAAAACAGTGCGACGCGCAAAATAGCGCGAGTGATAAATTGTAAAAAACAGTGCGACGTGCAAAATAGCGCGAGTGTGAACTGCACAAAACAGTGCGACGCGCAAAATAGCGCGAGTGAAAAACTGCACAAAACGGTGCGACACGCAAAATAGCGCGAGTGATAAACTGTAAAAACAGTGCGACGCGCAAAATAGCGCAAGTAATAAATTGCACAAAACAGTGCGACGGGCAAAATATCGAGAGTGAGAACTGCACAACACAGTGCCACGCGCAAATAGCACGAGTGTGCACCGCACAAAATTGTACGACGTGCAAAATAGCGCCAGTGATAAACAGCACAAAACAGTGCGACGCGCAAAATAGCGCGAGGGATAAACTGTAAAATACAGTACGATGCGTAAAATAGCGCGAGTGTGAACTGCACAAAATAGTACGATGCGCAAAATAGCGCGAGTGATAAACTGTAAAAAACAGTGCGACGTGCAAAATAGCGCGACTGATAAACTGCACAAAACAGTGCGACGCGCAAAATAGCGCGAGTGTAAACCACTCAAAACAGTGCGACGCGCAAAATAGCGCGAGTGGTAAAGTATACAAAACAGTTCAGCGCACAAAATAAAATGAGTGATAAACTGTAAAAAACAGTGCAGCGCGCAAAATAGCGCGAGCGTGAATTGCACAAAACAGTGCGACGCGCAAAATAGCGCGAGTGATAAACTGCACAAAACGGTGCGACGCGCAAAATAGCGCTTGTGATAAACTGTAAAAAATAGTGCGACGCGCAAAATAGCTCGAGTGTGAACTGCACAAAACAGTGTAACCCACAAAATAGCGCAAGTGATAAGCTGCACAAAAAGTGCGACGCGCAAAATAGCGAGAGTGATAAACTGCACAAAACAGTTCGGCGCAAAAAATAAAACGAGTGATAAACTGTAAAAAACAATGCCCCGCGCAAAATAGCGCGAGTGTGAACTGCACAAAACAGTGCGACGCGCAAAATACGGCGAGTGATAAACTGCACAAAATGGTGCGACGCGCAAAATAGCGCGAGCGATAAACTGTAAAAAACAGTGCGACGCGCAAAATAGCGCGAGTGTGAACTGCACAAAACAGTGCGACGCGCAAAACGGCGCTAGTGATATACTGCACAAAACGGTGCGACACGCAAAATAGCGCGAGTGATAAACTGTAAAAACAGTGCGACGCGCAAAATAGCGCGAGTGTGAACTGCACAAAACACTGCCACGCGCAAAATAGTGGAAGTGATAAACTGCACAAAACAGTGCGACGGGCAAAATATCGCGAGTGAGAACTGCACAACACAGTGCCACGCGCAAAATAGCACGAGTGTGAACCGCACAAAGTAGAACGACGTGCAAAATAGCGCCGGTGATAAACAGCACAAAACAGTGCGACGCGCAAAATAGCGCGAGTGATAAACTGTAAAATACAGTGCGATGCGCAAAATAGCGCGAGTGTGAACTGCACAAAACAGTACGACGCGCAAAATAGCGCGAGTGATAAACTGTAAAAAACAGTGCGTTGCGCAAAATAGCGCGAGTGATAAACTGCACAAAATAGTGCGACGCGCAAAATAGCGCGAGTGTAAACCACACAAAATAGTGCGACGCGCAGAATAGCGCGAGTTATAAACTGCACAAAACAGTGGGACTTGCAAAATAGCGCGAGTGATAAACTGCACAAAACAGTGCGACACGCAACACAGCGCGAGTGATAAACTATAAAAAAAAGTGCGACGCGCAAAATAGCGCGACTGAGAACTGCACAAAACACTGCGACGCGGAAAATAGGGCAAGTGATAAACTGCACAAAACAGTGCGACGCATAAAATAGCGCGGGTGAAAGTTGCACAAAACAGTGCGACGAGCAAAATAGCGCATGTGTGAACCACACAAAATAGTGCGACGCGCAAAATAGCGCGAGTGATAAACTGCACAAAACAGTGCGACGCGCAAATAAACTGCACAAAACATTGCAATGCAAAATGGTGCGAGGCGCAAAATAGCGCGAGTGATAAACTGCACAAAACAGTGCAACGCGCAAAATAGCGCAAGTGATAAACTGTAAAAAACAGTGCGACGCGCAAACTAGCGCGAGTGTGAACTACACAAAACAGTGCGACGCGCAAAATAGCGCGAGTGATAAACTGCACAAAATAGTTCGACGCGCAAAATAACGCGAGTGATAAACTATAAAAAACTGTGCGACGCGCAAAATAGCGCGAGTGTGAATTGCACAAAACAATGCGACACGCAAAAATAACGCAAGTGATAAACTGTAAAAAATTGTACAAAACTGTGCGACGCGCAAAATAACGCGAGTGATAAACTGTAAAAAACTGTGCGACGCGCAAAAAAGCGCGAGTGATAAAATGCACAAAACACTGCGACGCGCAAAATAGCGCGAGTGATAAACTGTAAAAAACAGTGCGACGCGCAAAATAGCGCGAGTGTGAACTGCACAAAAGAGTGCGACGCGCAAAATAGCGCGAGTGATAAACTGCACAAAACAGTGCGACGCGCAAAATAGCGCGAGTGATAAACTGTAAAAAACGGTGCGACGCACAAATTAGCGCGAGTGCGAACTACACAAAACAGCGCGATGCGCAAAATTGCACGAGTGATAAACTGCGCAAAACAGTGCGACGCGCAAAATAGCGCGATTGATAAACTCAAAAAAACAGTGCGACGCACAAAATAGCGCGGGTGAGAACTGCACAAAACAGTGTGACGCGCAAAATAGCGCGAGTGTGAACCGCACAAAATAGTGTGACGCGCAAAATACCGCGAGTGATAAACTGCACAAAACAGTGCGACGCGCAGAATAGCGCGAGTGTGAACTGCACAAAATAGTGCGACGCGCAAAATAGGGTGAGTGACAAACTGCACAAAACAGTGCGACGCGCAAAATAGCGCGAGTGATAAACTTTGAAAAACAGTGCGATGCGCAAAATAGCGCGAGTGTGAACTACACAAAACAGTCCGACGAGCAAAATAGCGCGAGTGATAAACTGCACAAAACGGTGCGACGCGCAAAAGAGCGCGAGTGATAAGCTGCATAAAACAGTGTGACGCGCATAATAGCGCGAGTGATAAACTGCACAAAACAGTGCAACACGAAAAATAGCGCAAGTGTGAACCGTACAAAACAGTGCGACGCGCAAAATAGCGCCGGTGTGAACTGCACAAAACAGTGCGATGCGCAAAATAGCGCCAGTGATAAACTGCACAAAACAGTGCGACGCGCAAAATAGCGCGAGTGATAAATTGTAAAAAACAGTACGACGTGCAAAATAGCGCGAGTGTGAACTGCACAAAACAGTGCGACGCGCAAATCAGCGCTAGTGATAAATGGCACAGAACAGTGCAACGCGCAAAATAGCGTGAGTGATAAACTGTAAAAAATAGTGCGACGCGCAAAATAGCACTAGTGTCAACCGCAGAAAACAGTGCGACGCGCAAAATAGCGCGAGTGATAAACTGTAAAAAATAGTGCGACACGCAAAATAGCGCGAGTGTGAACTGCACAAAACATTGCGACGGACAAAATAGCGCGAGTGATTAACTGTAAAAAACAGTGGGACGCACAAAATAGCGCGAGTGATAAATTGTAAAAAATAGGGCAACGCGCAAAATAATGCGAGTGATAAATTGTAAAAAGCTATGCGACGCGCAAAATAGCGCAAGGGTGAACTGAATATAAACAGTGCGACGCGCAAAATAGCGCGAGTGATAAACTGTAAAAAATAGTGCGACACGCAAAATAGCGCGAGTGTGAACTGCACAAAACATTGTGACGGACAAAATAGCGCGAGTGATTAACTGTAAAAAACAGTGGGACGCACAAAATAGCGCGAGTGATAAATTGTAAAAAATAGTGCGACGCGCAAAATAATGCGAGTGATAAATTGTAAAAAGCTATGCGACGCGCAAAATAGCGCAAGGGTGAACTGAATAAAAACAGTGCGACGCGCAAAATAGCGCGAGTGATAAACTGCATAAAACAGTGGGACGCGCAAAATAGCGCGAGTGATAAACTACACAAAACAGTGTGACGCGCAAAATAGCGTGAGTGATAAACTGTAAAAAACAGTGCGACGTGCAAAACAGCGCGAGTGTGAACTGCACAAAACAGTGCGACGCGCAAAACAGCGCGAGTTATAAACTATAAAAAACAGTGCAACGCGCGAAATAGCGCGAGTGTGAACTGCACAAAACAGTGCGACGCGCAAAATAGCACGAGTGATAAACTGCACAAAATAGTGCGACGCGCAAAATAGCGCGAGTGATAAACTGTGAAAAACTGTGTGACGCGCAAAATAGCGCAAGTGTGAACCGCACAAAACAGTGCGACGCGCAAAATAGCGCGAGCGATAAACTACACAAAATTGTGCGACGCGCAAAATAGCGCGAGTGATAAACTGTATAAAACAGTGCGACGCGCAAAATAGCGCGAGTGTGAACTGCACAAAACAGTACGACGCGCAAAATACCGCGAGTGATAAACTGCACAAAACAATGCGATGCGCAAAATAACGCGAGTGATAAACTGTAAAAAACAGTGCGACGCAGAAAATAGCGCGGGTGAGAACTGCACAAAACAGTGCGACGCGCAAAATAGCGTGAGTGATAACCTGCAAAAAATAGTGCGACGCGCAAAATAGCGTGAGTGTGAACTGCACAAAATAGTGTGACGCGCAAAATAGCGCGAGTGATAAACTGCACAAAACAGTGCGACACGCAAAACAGCGCGAGTGATAAACTGTAAAAAACAGTGCGTCACGCAAAATAGCGCGAGTGATAAACTGCACAAAACAGTGCGACACGCAAAATAGCGCGAGTGTAAACCACACAAAACAGTGCGACGCGCAGAATAGCGTGAGTTATAAACTGCACAAAACAGTGGGACTTGCAAAATAGCGCGAGTGATAAACTGCACAAAACAGTGCGACGCGCAACACAGCGCGAGCGATAAACTATAAAAAACAGTGCGACGCGCAAAATAGCGCGAGTGAGAACTGCACAAAACAGTGCGACGCGAAAAATAGGGTGAGTGATAAACTGCACAAAACTGTGCGACGCGCAAAATAGCGCGAGTGATAAACTGTAAAAAACAGTGCGACGCACAAAATAGCGCGGGTGAAAGTTGCACAAAACAGTGCGACGAGCAAAATAGCGCGTGTGTGAACCACACAAAATAGTGCGACGCGCAAAATAGCGCGAGTGTTAAACTGGACAAAACAGTGCGACGCCCAAATAAACTGCACAAAACATTGCAACGCAAAATGGTGCGAGCGCAAAATAGCGCCAGTGATAAACTGCACGAAACAGTGCAACGCGCAAAATAGCGCGAGTCATAAACTGTAAAAAACAGTGCGACTCACAAACTAGCGCGAGTGTGAACTACACAAAATAGTGCGACGCGCAAAATAGCGCGAGTGATAAACTGCATAAAATAGTGCGACACGCAAAATAACGCGAGTGATAAACTATAAAAAACTGTGCGACGCGCAAAATAGCGCGAGTGTGAATTGCATAAAACAATGCGACGCGCAAAATAGCGCGAGTGATAAACTGTAAAAAACTGTACAAAACTGTACGACGCGCAAAATAACGCGAGTGATAAACTGTAAAAAACTGTGCGACGTGCAAAAAAGCACGAGTGTTAAAATGCACAAAACACTGCGACGCGCAAAACAGCGCGAGTGACAAACTGTAAAAAACAGTGCGACGCGCAAAATAGCGCGAGTGTGAACTGCACAAAAGAGTGCGACGCGCAAAATAGCGCGAGTGATAAACTACACAAAACAGTGCGACGCGCAAAATAGCGCGAGTGTGAACCGCACAAAATAGTGGGACACGCAAAATACCGCGAGTGATAAACTGCACAAAACAGTGCGACGCGCAGAATAGCGCGAGTGTGAACTGCACAAAATAGTGCGACGCGCAAAATAGGACGAGTGATAAACTGCACAAAGCAGTGCGACGCGCAAAATAGCGCGAGTGATAAACTTTGAAAAACAGTGCGACGCGCAAAATAGCGCGAGTGTGAACTACACAAAACAGTGCGACGAGCAAAATAGCGCGAGTGATAAACTGCACAAAACGGTGCGACGCGCAAAAGAGCACGAGTGATAAACTGCACAAAACAGTGCAACACGAAAAATAGCGCAAGTGTGAACCGTACAAAACAGTGCGACGCGCAAATAGCGCGAGTGATAAACTGTAAAAAATAGTGCAACGCGCAAAATAGCGCGAGTTTGAAATGCACAAAACAGTGTGACGCGCAAAATAGCGCGAGTGATAAACGGCACAAAACAGTGCGACGAGCAAAATAGCGTGAGTGATAAACTGTAAAAAACAGTGCGCCGTGCAAAATAGCGCGAGTGTGAACTGCACAAAACAGTGCGACGCGCAAATCAGCGCGAGTGATAAACTGCACAAAACGGTGCGACACGCAAAATAGCGCGAGTGATAAACTGTAAAAACAGTGCGACGCGCAAAATAGCGCGAGTGATAAACTGTAAAAAATAGTGCGACACGCAAAATAGCGTGAGTGTGAACTGCACAAAACATTGCAACGGACAAAATAGCGCGAGTGATTAACTGTAAAAAACAGTGGGACGCGCAAAATAGCGCGAGCGATAAATTGTAAAAAATAGTGCAACGCGCAAAATAATGCGAGTGATAAATTGTAAAAAGCTATGCGATGCGCAAAATAGCGCAAGGGTGAACTGAATAAAAACAGTGCGACGCGCAAAATAGCGCGAGTGATAAACTGCACAAAACAGTGGGACGCGCAAAATAGCGCGAGTGATAAACTACACAAAACAGGTGACGCGCAAAATAGCGGGTGTGATAAACTGTAAAAAACAGTGCGACGTGCAAAACAGCGCGAGTGTGAACTGCGCAAAACAGTGCGACACGCAAAACAGCGCGAGTGATAAACTGTAAAAAACAGTGCAACGCGCGAAATAGCGCGAGTGTGAACTGCACAAAACAGTGCGACGCGCAAAATAGCGGGAGGGATAACAGCACAGAACAGTGCGACGCGCAAAATAGCACGAGTGATAAACTGCAAAAAATAGTGCGACGTGCAAAATAGCGCGAGTGATAAACTATGAAAAACTGTGCGACGCGCAAAATGGCGCGAGTGTGAACCGCACAAAACAGTGCGACGCGCAAAATAGCGCGAGCGATAAACTGCACAAAATAGTGCGACGCGCAAAATAGCGCGGGTGATTAACTGTATAAAACAGTGCGACGCGCAAAATAGCGCGAGTGTGAACTGCACAAAACAGTACGACGCGCAAAATACCGCGAGTGATAAACTGCACAAAAACAGTGCGACGCGCAAAATAGCGCGAGTGATAACTGTAAAAAACAGTGCAACGCAGAAAATAGCGCGGGTGAGAGCTGGACAAAACAGTGCGACGAGCAAAATAGCGTGAGTGATAAACTGCAAAAAATAGTGCGACGCGCAAAATAGCGTGAGTGTGAACTGCACAAATAGTGCGACGCGCAAAATAGCGCGATTGATAAACTGCACAAAACAGTGCGACCCGCAAAACAGCGCGAGTGATAAACTGTAAAAAACAGTACGACGCGCAAAATAGCGCGAGTGTGAAGTACACAAAATAGTGCGACGCGCAAAATGCGCGAGTGTGAACTACACAAAACAGTGGACGAGCAAAATAGCGCGAGTGATAAACTGCACAAAACGGTGCGACGCGCAAAAGAGCACGAGTGATAAACTGCACAAAACAGTGCAACACGAAAAATAGCGCAAGTGTGAACCGTACAAAACAGTGTGACGCGCAAAATAGCGCGAGTGATAAACTGTAAAAAATAGTGCGACGCGCAAAATAGCGCCAGTGTGAACTGCACAAAACAGTGCGACGCGCAAAATAGCGCCAGTGATAAACGGCACAAAATAGTGCGACGCGCAAAATAGCGCGAGTGATAAATTGTAAAAAACAGTGCGCCGTGCAAAATAGCGCGAGTGTGAACTGCACAAAACAGTGCGACGCGCAAAACAGCGCGAGTGATAAACTGCACAAAACGGTGCGACACGCAAAATAGCGCGAGTGATAAACTGTAAAAAACAGTGCGACGCGCAAAATAGCGCGAGTGATAAACTGTAAAAAATAGTGCGACACGCAAAATAGCGTGAGTGTGAACTGCACAAAACATTGCAACGGACAAAATAGCGCGAGTGATTAACTGTAAAAAACAGTGGGACGCACAAAATAGCGCGAGCGATAAATTGTAAAAAATAGTGCAACGCGCAAAATAATGCGAGTGATAAATTGTAAAAAGCTATGCGATGCGCAAAATAGCGCAAGGGTGAACTGAATAAAAACAGTGCGACGCGCAAAATAGCGCGAGTGATAAACTGCACAAAACAGTGGGACGCGCAAAATAGCGCGAGTGATAAACTACACAAAACAGGGTGACGCGCAAAATAGCGGGTGTGATAAACTGTAAAAAACAGTGCGACGTGCAAAACAGCGCGAGTGTGAACTGCGCAAAACAGTGCGACACGCAAAACAGCGCGAGTTATAAACTATAAAAAACAGTGCAACGCGCGAAATAGCGCGAGTGTGAACTGCACAAAACAGTGCGACGCGCAAAATAGCGGGAGGGATAACAGCACAGAACAGTGCGACGCGCAAAATAGCACGAGTGATAAACTGCACAAAATAGTGCGATGCGCAAAATAGCGCGAGTGATAAACTATGAAAAACTGTGCGACGCGCAAAATGGCGCGAGTGTGAACCGCACAAAACAGTGCGACGCGCAAAATAGCGCGAGCGATAAACTGCACAAAATAGTGCGACGCGCAAAATAGCGCGGGTGATTAACTGTATAAAACAGTGCGACGCGCAAAATAGCGCGAGTGTGAACTGCACAAAACAGTACGACGCGCAAAATACCGCGAGTGATAAACTGCACAAAACAGTGCGACGCGCAAAATAGCGCGAGTGATAAACTGTAAAAAACAGTGCAACGCAGAAAATAGCGCGGGTGAGAGCTGGACAAAACAGTGCGACGAGCAAAATAGCGTGAGTGATAAACTGCAAAAAATAGTGCGACGCGCAAAATAGCGTGAGTGTGAACTGCACAAAATAGTGCGACGCGCAAAATAGCGCGATTGATAAACTGCACAAAACAGTGCGACCCGCAAAACAGCGCGAGTGATAAACTGTAAAAAACAGTACGACGCGCAAAATAGCGCGAGTGTGAAGTACACAAAATAGTGCGACGCGCAAAATTGCGCGAGTGATAAACTGCACAAAACAGTGCGACGCGCAAAATAGCGTGAGTGATAAACGGTAAAAAATAGTGCGACGTGCAAAATAGCGCGAGTATAAACTACACAAAACAGTGCGACGCGCAGAATAGCGCGAGTGATAAACTATAAAAAACTGTGCGACGCGCAAAATAGCACGAGTGTGAACCGCACAAAACAGTGCGTGTAACAGCGCCCGCGGGGGACTACTACAGTTCGGACTCAAATTGTCACGGTTCTAAATCTGAACCAAAGAGTCCAAATCCGGCAAATCGTTTTGAAGAAAACAGATTTTTGAAAAAGTAGTGCCAAACATGGACTGCTTTGCCAGATTACAGAGTCGCCACCTAAATATTTTTAAAATGGGGAATTTAGGAAACCCTGACTCGGTGCCGAAGGCCACATGTCCGTCATCACCAAATGTCTTGGCTCGGGAGCTTGGGTACGATCGGGGAAGGTCAGCTATGAGCACCCCCTTTCGCCCGGTCCGAAGACCGGCCTCTACTAATCGTGATATCCGATTTTGAAAACATTATGCATTCTTATTCCAATTATTAGCCTAGAATTACTATGTTATGCGCACAGCAAACAAGTATAGACTAGATCGCCTAATTTGGAAACAAACATTGCATATCCGTTTTGTCTCGAAAAACGTGTTAGTTTTTGCTACTCGCAAGTAGGCTAAAATACGGATTTCAATGAGTTTTCCCAACTCAAGCAATCAACCCCACCCACAGGCATTCAAACAGTAATATCAACAAGCATTTAGCCGCATGGCATCATATTGTCATGTTAGCATTCACACGCATGCGCTATGCTAAAGCGTAAAAACTTACATCGTACTCCGTGCCAAAACAGAAGCTTATTAGAAATCCATGCATGGACCTAAGCATACTGAAATGTCTAATGCAACACACATGCAAAGATGTAATCTAGGCAGACTCGGCTATCCTAGACATGGCATGTGAAATGCTAACAACTATCACGTATTCAATTTGGAATTGAAATACGATGCAGTTTGTATGATGTGCCGAGCCCGATGCATGTCAACAAATGCATGGATGCACGCATGCAAGCATAAGGTATGCTAAAATAATATGCCCTAATCTACCATCGTAAGCAGGTAAATAAAAGGGATAGAAAGAAATGGGGATTGGAAGACAGACATGCCCACGCACCCACACTTATTACAAATTCGCCCTCACTCGGAGGGACCAAATAATAATACAGTCCAACGAATAAATGAATTAATTATTACAAATTCTAATTACTAAAATAAAGCAAAATAAACGCAATGGGGCCTCAGCCCTGCCTTGGGATGCGCGAATGATGCATGCTCGGCGCGACTTGCCGGAAAACCTGTACCGTGCCACTGCTGGCCTCTGTTTTTACTGCCCTGTCTCTCCAAAAATTCCCAAAGTCCTAGAACACCTCCCTTGCATACTGCTGAACATCACCGGCTGGGGAAAAGCTCACCGGATGCTCCAGTTTACCACCGGCTGCTTGTGGTGTTTATCGGCACAAATAAAGTGCCGATGGCACATTATAATGTCGGTCGGCAGAAAGTTCTCTGCAGAGGACAGTTTGACAGCAGCAGCGAAAACAGCAGTGCAGGCATGGTTTTTGGGCATATGTAAGCATGATCATGGCCTCCTATCATGCTTAGGGACTCAAGAGGCATGACTCTTGGTTCTAGGGCCATCAATGATGCATTTGATGCATGATAGCCTAAGGAACCAAGGTTGCATGTTTTAATTGAAATGCATGCAACACAAAAGATGAAATCCAAAACCTTATCATGTGTTAGTCAAAGGTCTTGGTGACTTGAGGATGGAGACAAGTTTCACCACTCAAAGTGTGAACTCTCGATCCTCATGCTTGGCTTGACAATCCCCAAGTCAAACCATGAAATGCAAGTATACAAAATGGCTCAAATGCAATGCAACCTATCATGTTAAGCATGCAAAGAGCTAAAGTATGCAAGGTACAAATGTCATGCAACATGGACCAATTAAGCATGGAACTAGCATATACTCAAGGCCTCATTAATCAAACATACAACAACCGAGATATAAGCATGCAATAATGGACTTAAGCCATAGGGGGCAGTCCTCAAACTCTCCTAAATCAGTGGCAAAACATGCCTCAAAACAAGAGCAAGATGCTACACAAGCATGCAAGCCATAAGGCCTAAGGCCAAGGCACAAAGTGGGGCATTGAACCACCACTTAACAAGACCAAACATGGCACATGTTAGGCAACCAAAACAGGTTTTTATCATGCAAAATGGCACCCAAATCCCCTCATGCACCCCCAAAATGCATTAAACATGGAAGCATGCACAATGCTCTCTGAAGACATAAAAGACCAACAAGTCAAAACATGGATAGGATGATAAAATGGAGGTATTTGAACATGGAATGGGGACTGAAATACCACCTACAATGATGCCAAATCATGAGGATGATGCAAGCTAAACATGTTAGAGCTCCATACAAGCAAGGTTTACAAGCCAATAGGCAAAACAACCACACTAAGCATGCCAACATGGCCAAAACAGTGGCTCACAACCCTTTCACATGGCAAAGAGATGCTAAAACCTCCATGAAACCAAGCTAAAACATGCAAGAGTCATAGCTTAAAAGCATGGCATATCTCTAAGCATAAAAGGGAACTTCAAAGCAAGCATGAGATACATTCCAAGGGCCATCAATCCGACCAAAAACAGAGGTTAGATGTGACCTAAAACACCCTAAAAAGTTCTGAAATGAAGGCAAATACAAACAAGCATGCATGCTATGCTATGAGCCCAAAACAAAGGCAAGTAAAGGACCAAGGGGAGAGGGGGGTCCCTCCCCTATATGAGACTCAAAAATCATCTTCCTCACCACTGAAAACCCACTGGTTTTCAGTGGGGAAGGCCAAGAACACCAAGTAAAGAGGGTCTTAAGCAAAGGCACCAAAAGTGGCCATACAAGGCCTAATGGGATGGACCTTTGCTCAAACCAAAAAAGGACCTTAATGAAGGTTCAAGAACAAGTAAAAAAAGACTTTTTTTATCTTAAACACAAACTCAAAAACACAAAGTAAAGAGGATAGAAGAGGTTGCAAAAATGGGGAATATAAAGCAAGATTCTTACCCTTGATGATCCCTTGAAAAACAGAGGTTGCAACCACTCTCTAATGCTCAAAACCAGTCCAAAACCAAACAAAACAACCTCCTAAGTCTCTCAAGCTCGAGCTAAGGTGTAATGGTGTGTGTAAAGGAGCAAAAATGAGGTAAAAACACTTTTTGGCCTAAAAACACACACACAAGAGGAGAGAGGGAGATATATATATATATATGGATGTATATCAGAGATATATGTATCTAAGCTCTGGTTTTGCTCTCAAAAGGCTAACCTTGAGCCAAGAGGAAGAGTTCCTCTTATAGGCAAGGAATGCTTAGCACTAAGCAAGCCAAGAGCTCATCCCTCCATACACGTGTATGGAGGGGAGCAAAGAACTTTACAGCTGTGAGAAAATATCTCATAAAGCAAGTGTACAGTGCCCGGCCGGCAAAAAATGTCATTTTGACAAAATTGAGTGCCGACCGGCACAAAAGAATGCCGACCGGCACAATATAGTGCCGATGGAAACTCTAGCCAGCCGGTGGCCTCTAGCCCCAGCCGGTGGTGTGTAGGGATGCCTCACAAAGCATTCCTGCCCTTCCAAGGCAAAACACAAGTGTTTGGTGCAAAACCAAACACAAACGGTGAGTTCGGAGGTCCTGAGGCACGGTGCGCGAGCCGAGAACTCCGGGAACTCCAAACGAACACAAACATGGATAATCACCGAGTGTTCCAACGGTGACGTCCAAGTCTTGAGGACGGTCAAAAATGGGGTGTCTACAGTTGCCCCTCTTTGACAGAACTCGGAAGTCATAAGAATGACGGGAGTGAATGTCAAAGCCCAGAGACGAACCCATTTTTGACAAGGCCGAAGATTAGACAAACATGCAAGACAAAAAAGGTATGCGCCCGAAGGCAGGGGCAAAATGCAACTGAAAATGCAGGAAGCCGGGCATAACTTATGATCATGCAAAGAAAGCTGTAACAGAGCACGCATGCAACAGTTTAAGCTAGAAAACTCCAAACTACACTACAATGCAGAAAGGGTAAGAGAATTATGTAATTCTCGATACGTCTCGCTCGGAGGATATAATACATGTCCGGTCATTTGGTTGCGCCAGCTTCAAATGAACCGTACATACAATATCGTGCCTGAAAAAAAAAACAAACTTAACAGGTATGGTATTGTTAGCAACATGCAAATTACACGATTGGAAGTGTGTGGCAGATGTAATGTGTATAGGCAGTTGTGATTGAACACATGTGAGTAAAGCAGAGCACGCATACAATGCAATGTGTATAGAGAATTGTAATTGAACACATGTAGTAAAGCAAGGCACGCATACGATGCAATGTGTATATAGGAACTTGAACACATATCAGTAAAGCGATGCACGCATACAATGCAATGTGTATATAGGAACTTGAACACATATCAGTGAAGCAATGCACGCATACAATGCAATGTGTATATTAGGAACTTGAACACATATCAGTAAAGCAATGCACGCATACAATGCAATGTGTATAATAAGGAACTTGAACACATATCAGTAAAGCAATGCACGCATACAATGCAATGTGTATACAGGGGAATTTGAACACATATCAGTAAAGCAAAGCACGCGTACAATGCAATGTGTATATGGGGGAACTTGAACACATATCAGTAAAGCAAAGCACGCATACAATGCAATGTGTATAATAAGGAATTTGAACACATATCAGTAAAGCAATGCACGCATACAATGCAATGTGTATAAAAAGAAATTTGAACACAATCAGTAAAGCAATGCACGCACAATGCAATGTGTATAAAAAGAAACTTGAAACATATCAGTAAAGCACTGCACGCATACAATGCAATGTGTATATTAAGAAACTTGAAATTGAAACATGATA
>JAPPVO010006019.1:0-23355 GCA_030407325.1 Camellia japonica | reverse complement strand
ATCCCCGTCCCCGGCCCGAATATGTTCGGGGATTAAATTTTAAATACCATCCCCGTCCCCGCGGGGGTATTTTTCGGGGAAAACCCGCTTAAATCGGGGTCGGGATCGGGGATCCCCGTCGGGCCGGTTTCAAATTGCCATCCCTAGCTGCGACCATAGTCAGGGAGAAAAGTAGTACCTGCGGTTCAATCAAGAAGAAGTGAAAGATCCCCAACAGCCTGAGGTGAGTCATCACCAATTGCCCCTGTAAGGTACCTCCCTTTTCCTAGCTATCACATTGCATTTTAGTCATTACAGTGTATTGCATAAGTCCAATCTTCAAACCGGCTTCGCGTAGCGTATAAGTCCAATCTTCAAACCGGGTTCGCGTAGCGTATAAGTCCAATTTTCAAAATCTTCCTGCATATCATTTTGCATCCTGCCCCTGAACTACGCTGGTTTGATTCCTTGCAAAGGGATACGTAGGCAGCCTGCGGGCACAACCATTTATTTATCTATACTTTGTTTGTTTGTCTAAGTCTTCGACCTTGTCAAAAATGGGTCGTCTCTGGGCTTTGACATTCACTCCCGTCATTGTTATGACTATCGAGTTCTGTCAAAGAGGGGCAACTGTAGACACCCCATTTTTGACCGTCCATAAGACTTGGACGCGACTGATGGTTTACATGGTGGAGAAAATTGTGTAGGGGAAAGGTCCAATTTCTTCGGCAAAGAGAGAGAGTCAAATCTCAACTTCATACCCCTGTTCTGGACCAAAACAATCTTGATCAAAAGATTTTAGACTTAAAACCCTCTCTTTCAAAATGTTTTTGAAAATAAAGTTTCTGCGATGTTCCGATGCTCGCATTTTGTCAAACGTCGCGCTTTTCGGTAAACCGAGCAAGGACAAAGTGGAAATGAATGAAAGAGAGATGAAATCTTTGAAAAATATTTCAAAACACCTTACTTAGGGGTTTGGAGTTGAAGAAAAGAGGAGAAGAGGGAAGAAATCCAGTTGGGGGTAAAACGGGCATGAACCGTTAAGAGAGAGTCGAGCAGCCCTCGCCGAATCGGGCCTATTCATTTGGATACTTGGAATCAAGCTATGAGGCCACCACCGTTGGAAAGCTTACTCCCGGGGCTTCATTTTGCATTCAAGAATCTCCTAAATTCAATTCCGGACGGAGGAGATATGGTTGATTGAAGTAGGGCATCACTCTGGTTGGACCGAAATCTGCGCGGCTTCACGGAAATAAGCATAACTTTTTGCACAGTTGGAATTTTAATGCAAGGTTTGTGCCATTGGAAAGCTAACTTCTGGGGCTTCAATTTGGACACAAAAATGACCTGGAAAGGAGTTCACATAAAGGAGTTATGTCCGTTTGAAGTTGGACCTTCAGAGCAGTTTTTTGCGAACTGTATTCGTGGCATCCATAGCAATTTACTGTTACTGTACTGTACTGCTACTGTCACAGAGATCTCTGTCGGTTCCCATGTTTGGAACCACTACTGTTTACTGATATGATGGCCATCAACTGACTGTTCGGTCTGTTAAGACCTACTGTACTGCTTTGCTAATCGGATGTACCACTTATGACTGCCATGATCGAATAACTGTTATACTGATAAATGACTGTTTTCAATACTGAAAGGACATTCATTCTTAACCTCTTTACGCATATGTTATTCACTGGGCTTTAGCTCACTGCTCATATACATATATGTAGGTGTACAGGCACCGGAACGAAGCTAGGAGCGTTGGGTCAAACTCCCTTTTGTCAAGCCAACCTTTGTGCCTCACTTTGAGGTTCCAGATCTGTTCAAGCTAAGGCTATTCTTGGGTTGTCTCAGATTCACCATAACTGTCTCTATTATGTATAGACTGAGTGATCTTTTGTACTGTACTGTTATGGTGGGGATTTGGTCCCTAACCTGTATGCTTGTAAGTGACGTATGTATATACCGTTTTTGTTTTGATTGTGCATATGTTATAAAAAGTCTTTTTGCATACAGACTGTCACAGCTCATTGGACATCTTTTATTTACTGTTTTGGCTTCCGCCAGCCCCTGTACTCTGTATTACTGTTTTACTGTTAAGTAGGCCTTCGGTAATCTCGGATTACTGGCTGGTTACGGTGCTAAACCCATAGGGGCGGGTTTGGGTCATGACAGAGATACCCGCGAGCTTTCACAGAAACAACAACTATGGATCAAGATGGATACCCTATCTACCGTCGTCGCAATAATGGCCATACTGTGAGGGGGCAATAAGTTGATAACAGGGATGTCGTATCATACAATGCATATCTTTCTAAACTTTTCAACTGTCATATAAATGTGGATGTATGCGCTGGAATGAGATGTGTCAAGTATATACATAAGTACATTTACAAGGGTTATGATCGTACAACGATGGTGTTGGATCGATAAATGAGATTCAACAATACCTCGATGCAAGGTATATTGGACCTCCAGAAACTGATTGGCGAATATTTGGTCATCCTTCGTATGCAGAGATACCAACAGTTGTACGATTGACACTTCATTTACCTGGAATGCATCGCGTTGTTTTTAACCCAGAAGAGTCATTAGAAACGATTCAATCTAGAGCTGGTCAACAAATGTCAACTCTTACTGGCTTCTTTGCATATTGTGATGGCAGTGAAGATGAATGTCCATTCACTTATCAAGAATTTCCACAGCATTTTGTATGGCTCAAGTCAAAAAAGAGATGGAAATCAAGAGAAAGAGGATATGCAATTGGTATAATGTACTTTGTCAGTCCTAATTATGGTGAAAGATTTTATCTGCGTTTGTTACTAACTGTTGTCAAAGGACCAAAGTCATTTCGGTCTTTACGCATGGTCGATAATGTTGTGCATGATACATTTAAATTAGCATGTGTTGCAAGGGAGCTTTTAGAAGATGATGAAGAATGGATACAATGCGCGGTTGATTGAAGTAGGGTATCACTCTGGTTGGACCGAAATCTGCGCGGCTTCACGGAAATGAGCATAACTTTTTGCACAGTTGGAATTTTAATGCAAGGTTTGTGCCATTGGAAAGCTAACTTCTGGGGCTTCAATTTGGATACAAGAATGACCTGGAAAGAAGTTCACATGAAGGAGTTATGTCTGTTTGAAGTTGGACCTTCAGAGTAGTTTTTTGCCACCGGCCATTGGTGATGGTCGGTCGGCAAGGTCGGTCGGCATGGGGTCGGTCGGCAAGGTCGGTCGGCATGAGATCGGTCGGCAAGGTCGGTCGGCATGGGGTCGGTCGGCATGGTCGGTCTTCCATTTTTTTTTTTTTTTTTTTTTTTTTTCGGCTGAAGCTTCTCCGAGAAGCTTGAATCTTTATTTTTAGCTTCTTGAAGAAGCTTGACCCTTTTGCTTAGCTTCTTTGAGAAGCTTTGACCCTTTCTTGTGGCTTCTCCAAGAAGCCTCTTGTGGCTTCTCTAAGAAGCCTCACCTCTCTCCCTCTATAAAACCAACCCTTGAGCTCCATTTGCAGGGGTTAGAAAAAATTTGTTTGGAGCCTCCTACATTCAATCTCTCTCTCTCTATATTCCAAGCACCAAAACCCTTTTATTCTTGGATCCATTTTCTACTCCATCTCCAAGCCAACCAACCCATACTCCATACCAGCAGTTCGGAGGCCATTTCCAGAGGCAAGGAGCATCTTTTCTCAAGCCAAGAGTTGATGAAAGACTAGTCTTCAAGGGTGAGTCTCATTTTCCCTCTTTTTGCTCTTTTCTTGGTCTATTTCTTAGGCCTTCTTGCTTGTACATTTGAGCTCCGGCCATAACTGAAAGTGGCATTTTTTTTGAGCTCTATTTCATCTTTCATTAAGAGCCTCTCACCGTTTGAGGCCCCCATTTGGTACTTACTTCATTATCCCTCTTATATGCCATTTCCTTGCATATTGTTTTTGGCCTATATGTAAACTGTTTTGGGGCCTGATGTAAACTGTAAATAGGCCTATTTTGAGCCCCTCTTCAACATTGAAGAAGGGCTCAACACTGTTGGGGACCTCCATATATCACTTGCCATTGTACCCCTCTTTGGTCCCCATTTTTACATGATTTGTTAGCTTATCTTGCTTCTGTTTTTCGGCCATGATCAGAACTTAAAGTGGCCATGTTTTGACCCCCTTGTCATGTTTCATTAAGGGTCTTTGGCTGTTTGGTGAATATTTTGTATACTTTGTGTTATAGCCTCTTTTGAGCCTTAATCTTGCATTGCATTTTGAGCATGTTTGTATACTGTTTTGGAGGCTTCCATAAGCTGTAAGTGGTCATATTTTTGGTCCCTCTTCAGTGTTGTAGAAGGGTCTCTTTCTGTTTGGGCATTGCATCTACCACTTGCTTCATTGGCTCCCTTGCGGAGCCATTTTTGTCTACTAATTTAGTCCCACTTTTGCTCACTGTTTGGCCATACTTTGTACTGTAAAAATGCTTATTTTGGGGCTGCCTTGCTTCTTCTTTTTCATTGCATGTTCAAATTATGTAGGCATTTCATAGCTATAGGCCATTTCATGTGCTTAATTCCATGTTTCGGGGTCGTTCCATGCATCGGGCATCATTTTGCCATGTTTCGGGGCTGTTTTGCATGTCATTTTGCCTCTGATTTTTGCATGTTTGCATACCATATTCCATGTCTTTGCCATGTCTCATTAGAGTGGCATTTCGGTGCCTGAGGGTCGGTCCTCGGTTTGCGTGCACACGTGCACGCACTTCGAGTTGTCTCATTTTCATCATTATGGCCTCCTATGTGAGTGTGGCCGAGGTCCACTTGTATTGGTGTAAGCCCATATTGCATTGCGTATGCCATTTCATTCCATAGCATTGCGTATGCTAGGTTGTATATTAGTGCATTGTGTATGCCATCTCATCTCGTGCATCGTGTATGCTATTTCATAGCCTTTCGCATGTTAGGTTGTATCTTAGTTGCATTTCATGCATATCATGCATATTGCATCGTGTCCGGGATAGGAGTTAGCCCGGGCACGGGAAACGAGGTACGTTCCGTACTCCGAGTGACGGAACGTGTCTCAATTCCCCAGTCACCGACACTCCAGATTGTCTATGATGGAGTTAGGTCTTAGTTGTATTTTCATATGCATTCATTTCATATTGAGTTGTGCAATTCGGCTCCTCGGCCATCATGCATCGAGATGTGTGATTGGTGGCACGAGGATCGAGACATGCATACATTCGTGAAATACATTGCTATGCCTCTTTCCTGCTCTCTGTTGCAGCAAAATCAAGAATCAGCAGTCTTCCGAGGCTTGGCACGCATTTCAAGAACAGGTGCAAACAGAGGCTAATTGGGGCATTCCAGTGGATTTCCGCGCAAAGCAGCCCAAACATGCATCATTCCATCATCCGGAGCAGAATCAAGGCAGTCCTTGGCTTGCATGCCAGTTTTATTATTTTCTTAGTTAATTTGTAAATTAATTAGGAATTTGTACATTATTTGGACTGTATTATTTGGACTGTACTATTCTTTCATTCGGGACTGTACTATTTATTCGGACCCTCTGTGCGAGGGCATAATTGTAATAAGTGTGCGTGAGTGTGATGTATATCTTCCAACCCCACGTCTTTCTTCCCTTTTATTTACCTGCTTATGATGGTTAGATTAGGGCATGTTTCAATTAGCATACAGTATGATAGCATATTTGCATTCATTCATCTGTTTTGCATGCACCAGGCTCGGCGCATCATACTAACTGCATTTGTATTTCAATTCCAAGTTGAGTACTTGTTAGCTGTTGCATCTCATATGCCATGTTTAGAATAGCCGAGCCTGCTATAGTTGCATTATTGCATGTGATGCATTAGGCATTTCTGTATATTTAGGATCATGCATGGATTTCTAATCGGTTTCTATTTTGGCTTGGAGTACTCGGTGAGTTTTATGCTTTAGCATCCTTGCATGCGTGTGATTGACTGCCATGAATAGCATGCTTACCATGAGGCTATTTGCTTATGTGATATAACTGCCTTGAATGCCTGTGGGTGAAGGTTGGGTTATTTGGATTGGAACAAATCATTGACTGTGTGTTTTAAGCCCACTAGATAGTGGCAAAACCGTGTTTTCTAAGCCCACCTGAGGATGGCAAAATCTGCATTTTAAGCCTACCTGCGGGTAGCAAACCATCTTTCAAAAAAACAAACATGAAATGTTTTGTTCCAATTCAGGCGACTCGGTCTATACTTGTATGCTGTGCGCATCACATAGTAAATCTAGGCTAATAACCGGAATAAGAACACACAATGTTTTCAAAAATAGATATCATGGTTAGTAGAGGCCGGTCTTTGACCGGGCGAGCGGGGGTGCTCACGAAGTGACCTTCCCCAATCGTACCCAAGTTCCCGAGCCGAGGCAACTTTGGTGATGACGGACACGTGACCTTTGGCACCGAGTCAGGGTTTCCTAAATTTCCCAAAAATAAAATATTTAGGTGGCGACTCTATATCTGGCAAAGCAGTCCATGTTTGGCACTTCTTTCAAAAAATCTGTTTTCAAAACGATTTGCCGGATTTGGACTCTTTGATTCAAGATTAAGAACCGTGACATTTGAGTCCTTCGAACTGTAGTAGACCCGCAAGCGAACCAGAACGGGGGGGAGTCGCACCCTCCCCGGGATGCGTTCGGGGACGTCTACAGTTTCTGGCGACTCTGCTAGGGACTTAGAGAACTTGACTCAAACTCATGATATCTGGTTTTGATTACACTTGTGTGTTTCTTTGCATTGCATTTGCATTGGTGCGCCTAGGACACCGTGTTTGCCATATGCCATTCCCGAACGATTTGCCGGAGGCTTGTCTTGTCAAGACATGACCATAAGGCTGATCGGCTGTGGGCTCTGACAGCATGGGAACACAAACCCCGGTTTTACCGGGGCACCCTTTTTGACCATTCGACCTAGTGCATATTCGGAATCCATAGTGACCATTCCAAACTAGGACAGGTTGCTTACCCGATATAGGTTGTTTGAAACCGCTGCGTGCGTAGTGAAACCCTAGCTCCTGACAAAATAGGACAGGGAAACCCTCCCCCAACATAGGGGTGTTCTGGCTCTCACTTATCTGTTATGTGCTTTTAGAGTGCGTCTCTACAGGAATGCATGTATCAGTTCGCGAGTTTGGGCATCAGGCCTGCGGGCACCAATTCAGTATTTTGGGAGTCAGCTTTACCTGTGGGTATCAGACTCAGATTTGGGGCAGAATTTCACGGGCAGAATTCTGTAGGGGCACAGTCATTCAGCTCTGCTCATATGGGTTATCGTGAAATCAGGCTGAGATGCTGCATGTTTTCTCTTTTGCTAGGTAGTCCTGGAACTATAGCTTCAGAAGGCTTCGATATCCTCCGGGTACATTGGACTAGTGCTGATAGACTTTGTTAGGTCAGAAATTCGATTCAAGGGAAACCAGTGTTCTTTTGCTGAGGCAAGGCAAAGAAGGGCCAGACAGGATTCATTGGTTCATCTGATCCGACAGTCACCAGTCACATCATCAGTAGACCCGTGATGGCACAGGGTTCGGAAGAATTAGTGGCCGTGATAGCAGTGTTAAATCAGGGAACTGCCGTGCAGGATGAGACTAATGCTGAAACACAACGCCCATCTGGGGCATCTGCCTCACATCCAGCTTTGGGACCCCAGCCGAACTTTGACCCACTTCCGCCAGTTGAAGATTTGCAATGTCCGAATCCTCGAGAAAGGTTGACCCAAGCCCGAGTTTTCAGATCCTTGGTGCAGCCTAATGAGAGGCTTTATCCCCTTGATGCTAATGACCTCGATCTGACCGCAGTGAAAATTGCGAACCTTGAGAAGCAATTCAAAAAGGCACAGGGCCTTAACTCTATTCCCGACATTGAGGATGGGCACACTGAGTCTGCCGTCCGGCTCCCAGACAGATTCAAAATGCCATATATTGACCGTTTCGACGGGTCTGGGGATCCAATGGTACATATCCGACTTTTCTTGGATGTCCTGAAGCCGATGGGTCTGACTAAGCCACAGAAACTCTCTCTGTATGGAAGAACCCTGTCGGGTGTAGCAGCCACTTGGTACGCTAAGTTGGAGGACAAAGTGAAGCAAGACTGGGAAGAATTGACTGAGGCCTTTGTCGATCAGTATTCCTACAATACCCAAGTTGAAATGACCATGCAAGAGCTTGAAACAACCCGCCAAAACCCAATAGAGCCTTTTGTGGAATTTGTTGCAAGGTGGAGAGCAAAGGCAGCACAGATGACAGATCGCCGCCCTTCTGAGAGGATCAAGTGCAGATGATGGTGCGAAACCTCGAGCATGATATGTTGCAAAAGTTGATAGTCGCTCCGCTATTCACTTTCAAAAGTTTGCATGAACTGGGGGTTTCAGATCGAAAATGCGTTCAACAGTGGGATCATTCCCAGAACAAGTGAATCGACAAGGAGGGTGATTTCAAGGAGTACCAATGCTGGTAGTAGCACTATTCCCAAACCCACCGAAATCAATACAGTCGCCACAGCCGACCCTTTTACCAATCCAAGCCTACAAACCGCCAGCCCAGCCCGAGCTCAAGGCAGAACTTTCACCCCCCTCTATATGAGCCTGACTAGCGCACTAAAAGTCTTGATGGAAAGAGGGCATCTCAAACCCCTCGATCCCCAACCTCTGCCTGACCCACTCCCAGCTAGACATAACCCCTCCAAGTACTGTATGTACCATCAGCAGCGCAGTCATGGCACTGACCGTTGCTACCGTCTTCGTCATGAGGTCCAAAATCTCATCGACAATCGGACGATAACTCCACCTTCAGACCCCAATGACCAAACATCTCCTGCCTACCTCAATCTTATCCATATACTGCCATCCACCTATGACCCCAGCATATACATCACCCCAGCCCATCTACCCAAGCCTGAGGTGTTTATCCCAGAAAGCATGGACTTATGCATGATGGGTGCACCTGAACCTTAATCATCTCAAACCCGTGAACCCACTACTTCTGAGCTGAAGAGAATGATCGAAGATCTTCAGAGAACTGTGACAGATTTGGCCTCCGGGACATTGGCTCCGTCATCAACCACATCACATACCAGGGAGTTCATGTCAAAAGGCTCCCCAGTCTTGGAACGGGCTGCATTTGAGGAATGCCAATCCCTTGGCAAAGTGGAGGCGAGTGGAAAGAACAAGATAGGGGCGGACATGGATCCCCATGAACATCTTTTGTTCGCTGTTGAGGCTTTGAAAGCCGAGGGACTGAGCAAAGAGCAAGTCCTCGCAGTTGTTGCAAAAGCTGTGGATGACACTTTCGCTACTCAAGTTGGCGGCAGTCTGAATCAAAGGGAGAACCGGGAGAAGGGCCGTCATACTAGAGGCAATCCTTTCAGCTATAATCTTGCACTCGGAAGAGATCAGCAAACCAGGCCAGCACCTGCCAATCCCTTTACTGGTGCGTCCAGCAAAAATCCACAAACCTTGAAGTACCAACCCCGAGGTCAGAGGGTCTTCCATGCCCTCCACATGCCTTTGTCCAAAGCTTTCCAAATCCTTGCTGGACAAGGCCATCTCAAACCCCTTGAGCCTCGGCCTCTCCCAAATCCTCTTCCGGCTATGCATGATGCCGCCCAGTACTGTGCCTTCCATCAGCAAACTGGCCATACTACCGACAACTGCTTCCGTCTTCGCCATGAAGTACAGGATCTATTTGACAACGGGATCATTGCCGCGCCAAGCTTTGCAAAGTCTATCGGCACTGGATCGGTGAACTTGGGGGATAATGTGACCATGTAATCGGGGGATGAACCACCTGCGGGCAGCGCTCGATTAACTCCAGACGCAGGAATGACATGCACTGTTCTGAGCAATATGCAAATACCAATTTTTGTGCTTTCTGACTTGGGTATTGAGTCAGTCTTGTTGTTTTGTACAAAGTTAGTCTTTTCTTACTGAGTCAGTAGGGTCTATCTTGGTGTATCGAGTCAGTTCTGTTGTAGGCGTCACCATTTTGTTTCGCGTTTGTCTTTTCATTTTGTTTTGAGTCTATTCTTGCCAGGGAGCCAGTTGTGCCAACAGATTTTGAATGAAACAGCAGTGATTTTCACGCTCTCGCGTTTGCTTCTGCCTTGTGCCAGTTATGCCGGAAGTTCTGAATGAGATGGCAGTATTTGACTAAGAAGTCTATCTTTTCTGTGCCTTGAAGTCATTGTAATGACCTGAGTTTTTCAAAAAAAAAATTTTTTGAACACTGCGGTGAAAACAAAGAGGAAGGAATTCCTCGGGATTTGCAAAAATTTGGTCAATTGAGAGAAAGAAGGGCATGCTAAGCCCTTAATGAATGAAATCATGCTTGTTAGTGTGAGTACTGAGAAGGATCCTGGCTTGATCCAGATTGGTTCTACACTGTCTTCAGCGCGAGCGACTGGTCGCTTTCTTAAAAAATTTCAAAAAATGTTTTGCGCGGTCCTGCGAAGACCTGTGTAGAATCGCTCTTGAGATTGTGCAGCTTAGGATCGCTCTCAGCCTCAAGACTCGACCCCTCATTGTCAAACCTTGAACTTGGATTCAGAGTGTTCAACGGTCAACTATAATGTGAGGCCTGTGTGGCCAGATTCAAAGCAGCCCTCGAACAAGAGGCAAGCAAGTCAGATCAAGAAGACCAGATGTCATCAAAAGAAGCTTGCAAAGCTAGATCAGAAGCACCCCTGGAACTAGGGGCAAAGAATTTCAAATGTGCTCGAAGAGCCGAAGATGGATCATTCCACAAATCAAAGAAGGTCGGCAAGAATGCCAAATCCCAGAGGGAGGAAGAAGAAAGTATTGCTGAAGAAAAACTGAGTTCCGATCCACAACACCAGGGGCAAATTCAGCTCCCCATTGGATGGACTCCTACATCATCAGCGAACAGCAGCCATTCTCTTGGATTCAGATGACTTCAGGATCTCAAAACCATTTGACATGGACAAAGCTACACTTTTACCCTTGAGAGGCTCGCTGGGCCGAAAACCCGGAAGGGCGACCCAGGCAAAAGTTGGAGCAAGAAAAGAACAAAAAGAACAAAAAAAAGAGAAAAGAAGAAAAGAACAAAAAAAAAAAAGAAGAAAAAAAAATGCAAAGAAAAGATGAAAAAAGAAATGAAAAGAATTGAAAAGAAGAAAAACAAAGCTCGCAAGGTTGAAAACCCGCAACAGGCGCCTTGGCAAAAGTTAGGGCATAAAAAGGAGAGGTTAAATACCCGAGTGTATCTTAACCCCGAACTACGTAAGGCTTGATTCCCATCTTTGGGATACGTAGGCAACTTCATTCTGAAGTCCAGCCGTAAAACAATTCAAATTCGATTGTGTCCATGTAATGGTTTTGATCATCTTTGCCTTCTCTGTATCCGAGAGTCCGGTTGTGTTCGTCGCTCCGAGGACTGATTACAATGCGCTGCAGTGCCATTCAAACAAGGGGCAACTTTCCGTTGCCATTCAATGCGCCGCGGTGCCATTCAAACAAGGGGTAGCTTTCCGTTGTCATTCAATGCGCCGCGGTGTCATTCAAACAAGGGGCAACTTTCCGTTGCCATGCAGCTCTCTTCAAGCACGGGGCAGTTTTCCTTTGGATCCGAGGTTGCGCATCTCAGGAGTAGGTTTCATACTCGCTGAGCAATGGCCGTTTGCAAAATAGTTTTGAGAATTTTTACTGAGGTTGACTATTTTTTCGAAAATCATTCTATCTTTTCCAAAACTGGACCCTTTTCATGGACCCAACAAAAAAAAAAAAAGGGAAAATTTTCAGTGCTCATAGCCTAACTTGCATGATTTTAAATCAAAAATCGAACAAGCATGTTAATCTAACTCTCATTTTGGTCAAAACTGTTTTAGTAGAAAACAAAGACAAAAATGGTCAAAATGATGAACTAAGGGCACAGTTGAGTCAGGTGTTCTGTCTTTTCCCCTTTGACAAAATACTTGCTGGAAAGGGCACTTTACGTGCCAAAAAAAGGGCACAACTGAAGCTAACAACGAAGTGCTGAAGGCTCTCTCACCCTCCAAGCAGCGAGGTATCAAGCCAAGTGCGAAGCGCGAACTGGAATGGGACAAGATATTCCACTCCATCATCTGGACAGATCTTATCACGTCCAAACCCCCCAGCAAAACCGATGTTAGCTGCAGATTTGCTACACACCCAGTTGTAGCGCAACCCTTCTATGGGAGGAATTCATTAGCTGTGAGCGGAAGAAAGAGAATCTAGCAGCATGCTAAGGGCAAGAGCCCGCAACTTCCTATTTATCCATCAACCACCCAGGGGAGGGATTGAAAAATGAGAGATTGAAGAATAGAGAGATGTGCGATGAGAGAAAAAGTGAGAAAAGGGCTTTTTCAGAAAACAAGAGATTGAGTGCCGAGCGATGTGAGAGACACAAATAAGAAAGGGTGGGAAACAATACCCGGTGAAACAGGCTCCCTGTATACATCTGTGTGTCGTGTCTTTTGTTTTGTTTGTCTCGATTCCTGCTTTGAGTCGTCCCGAGTGTGTCTCGTTGTGTTTAGGTCGTTTACCTTTTGTTTTTTTTTTGTGTTGAGACGTTTTGGCTGTGGTCAGTTGTAGGCTCAATACCCGGTTGAGAATCCTTTTCTCATTTTCAAAAGAAAAATCATCCTGTGCTCAGAGTGCTGTGCCATTCTCCACATTTGTGCAAAACAGAATTGGTTCTTTCATAAAGCCGCAGGGTTCAACCCAGGTCATGTCAGAATAGTAAAACAAGGACCTATCTGAAGCTATTTAGGTTCCAGACTGCAGAGCAAAAGAAAAGAGGGAAAATTTGGAGCATCTTAGCATGTTTCAACTTTGGCAAAATCCGAGACTGCATTCCAGGTGCACCTTCTCAGGCCTCGCTGTTTCTCTGGAGTATGAGTGTATCTCGACCCCAAGTGTAAGCCTGCTTCAAGTCAGAATGGCAGTCCAAGCAGCACCCGAGGGTTTCACATGCAGATGTTATCTCTCGCCAATATGAACATGGTGTGCCCTTTTGAGCTGAGTGAGTTGCGAAGTCCTCTAAGAGGCAAAACAGAGGCACCAGAGTACATATTTGATGCTCCTCTATTGCATAGAATGTAAACTTTCATATACACTGTTGTTGCATGCGTGCCGTGCATCGTTATGATTCATGCATAGAATATGCTTGCTTTCGATTCCGTATAGAATATGCTTTGCTTGTTTCATGCATAGAATATGCTTGCTTTCAATATTGCATAGAATGTGCTTCCATACTCGCATAGAAAATGCTTGTATCTATTGCATAGAAAATGCCCCCATACTTGCATAGAAGATGCATTTTATCGCGCTTTTTTTGTGCATTTTATCTCGTTCGCACTGTCTTGTGCACTTACACTTTGTATCTCACTAGCCCTGTCTTGTGCATCTTGTGGTTGTATCTCACTCGCACTATCTTGTGCATTTCAAATCACTCGCGCTGTTTAGCGTATAGCGCTGTTTAGCGTATCGCACTGTCTTGTGCATTTCAAATCACTCGCGCTGTTTAGCGTATCGCACTGTCTTGTGCATTTCAAATCACTCGCGCTGTTTAGCGTATCGCACTGTTTTGTGCATTTCTAATCACTCACGCTGTTTAGCGTATCGCACTGTTTTGTGCATTTCTAATCACTCGCGCTGTTTAGCGTATCGCACTGTTTAGTGCATTTCAAATCAATCGCGCTATTTTGCGCACCTCCATCGCACTGTTTTGTGCAGTTTACATTCGCGCTATTTTGCGCATCGCACTGTTCTGTGCAGTTTACATTCGCGCTATTTTGCGTACCTCATTCGCACTGCTTTGTGCAGTTTACATTCGCGCTATTTTGCGCATCGCACTGTTTTGTGCAGTTTATCATTCGCGCTATCTTGCGCACCTCAATCGCACTGTTTTGTGCAGTTTACATTCGCGCTATTTTGCGCACCTCAATCGCACTGTCCTGTGCTTTGCATATCACATCACACTATCTTGTGCATTTCAAATCAATCGCGTTGTTTAGCGTATCGCACTATTTTGTGCATTGTATCATTCGCGCTATCTTGCGCGTCTCACTTGTACTTGTTAGTGCATTACATTTCACTCGCGCTATTTTGCGCATCGCACTATTTTGTGCACATTATTTGCATTGTGCATGCATTTTATCACGCTATCTTGCACGTCCCACCCGCACTTGTTAGTGCATTACATTTCACTCGCGCTATTTTGCGCATCGCACTATTTTGTGCACATTACTTGCATTGTGCATGTATTTTATCGTGCTATCTTGCACATCTCACCTGCACTTGTTAGTGCGTTGCATCGCGCTATCTTGCGCACTTTACCTGTATCACACTGCTTTATGCATTCACCTTACTCACACTATCTTGTGCACTCTCCGGTCTAGGAGACCTTAAATCCTCTAAAGGTGCAATTCCTTTGGTGTTTGTCGTGCCCGAACGACTTCCGGTGGTCTGGTATAGCCACCTGCCTGTGTTTGCGGTGAGTTCCTAGGAGACCAACTGAGACGGTAGAAACTAGAGTTCGAATGGCTTATGCCTAGAACGCAAAGGTTCGGGATTTCCGAGACTAAAGTCTGGTTTAAATACCCAGGGGTATATCCTCGGCTTGAAATCTGTATGGCAGCCCCATAGATTGAGATAGCATCTGTATGCACCTCAATTCTGGATACTGATCCAACCTAGTCTGTCACCCTGTTGGAGAATAGGGAAAGCTGCAACTAGGAATGGCAACGGGGCGGGGCGGGGCCGGGGATCACCCTCCCCGTCCCCGATCCCCGATGGTTGAATTTTCCCCGGTCCCGGCCCCGATCCCCGACGGGGGACCTATCACCACCCCCGCCCCCGCCCCCAACGGGGATCGGGTTTCCCCGACCCCGACCTTTCCCCGGCCAAAAAAAAAAAAATTCATAAAATGCAACAATATTCCTCAACAACAACAACAACATCATCAAAACAAAATAAAAAATAATAATAATAATAAAAAAACAGATCTGAAACAGATCTAAAAAAAAAAACAGATCTGTAGAGAGGGAGGGATGAGAGACGAGAGGGAGTGAGAGACGCGGTGATGGTGCCAGCTGGACAGCGGTGGTGGGTGGTCGGCGACGTCGAGAAGAGAGGGAGTGGAGACGCGGTGGCGCGAGCTGGGCGGGGGTGGTGGTCGGCGACATCGAGAAGAGAGGGAGTAGGTGAGAGACGCGGCGGTGCGGTGGTGGTGGTGGTGGTGGTGCGAGCTGGACGCCTCTGAGAGAGAGAGAAGTCAGTGAGTTTGGTGGAGATGAAGGTCACGGCTGTGAGGCTGAGCTGAGAGTGTGATGTGAGTGAGAGATGAGAGAGGACCAAACAAATAATATAATACATAAATATATTATAATATATACAGTAACCCTACCTAAACAAATAATATAATATATATATATATATATTATAATTACTCAGCAGCAGCGGGGGGACAGTCGGGGATTAGTCGGGTCGGGGCCGGGCCGGGGCCGGGGTTGGAGGACTGATCCCCGTCCCCGGCCCGAATATGTTCGGGGATTAAATTTTAAATACCATCCCCGTCCCCGCGGGGGTATTTTTCGGGGAAAACCCGCTTAAATCGGGGTCGGGATCGGGGATCCCCGTCGGGCCGGTTTCAAATTGCCATCCCTAGCTGCGACCATAGTCAGGGAGAAAAGTAGTACCTGCGGTTCAATCAAGAAGAAGTGAAAGATCCCCAACAGCCTGAGGTGAGTCATCACCAATTGCCCCTGTAAGGTACCTCCCTTTTCCTAGCTATCACATTGCATTTTAGTCATTACAGTGTATTGCATAAGTCCAATCTTCAAACCGGCTTCGCGTAGCGTATAAGTCCAATCTTCAAACCGGGTTCGCGTAGCGTATAAGTCCAATTTTCAAAATCTTCCTGCATATCATTTTGCATCCTGCCCCTGAACTACGCTGGTTTGATTCCTTGCAAAGGGATACGTAGGCAGCCTGCGGGCACAACCATTTATTTATCTATACTTTGTTTGTTTGTCTAAGTCTTCGACCTTGTCAAAAATGGGTCGTCTCTGGGCTTTGACATTCACTCCCGTCATTGTTATGACTATCGAGTTCTGTCAAAGAGGGGCAACTGTAGACACCCCATTTTTGACCGTCCATAAGACTTGGACGCGACTGATGGTTTACATGGTGGAGAAAATTGTGTAGGGGAAAGGTCCAATTTCTTCGGCAAAGAGAGAGAGTCAAATCTCAACTTCATACCCCTGTTCTGGACCAAAACAATCTTGATCAAAAGATTTTAGACTTAAAACCCTCTCTTTCAAAATGTTTTTGAAAATAAAGTTTCTGCGATGTTCCGATGCTCGCATTTTGTCAAACGTCGCGCTTTTCGGTAAACCGAGCAAGGACAAAGTGGAAATGAATGAAAGAGAGATGAAATCTTTGAAAAATATTTCAAAACACCTTACTTAGGGGTTTGGAGTTGAAGAAAAGAGGAGAAGAGGGAAGAAATCCAGTTGGGGGTAAAACGGGCATGAACCGTTAAGAGAGAGTCGAGCAGCCCTCGCCGAATCGGGCCTATTCATTTGGATACTTGGAATCAAGCTATGAGGCCACCACCGTTGGAAAGCTTACTCCCGGGGCTTCATTTTGCATTCAAGAATCTCCTAAATTCAATTCCGGACGGAGGAGATATGGTTGATTGAAGTAGGGCATCACTCTGGTTGGACCGAAATCTGCGCGGCTTCACGGAAATAAGCATAACTTTTTGCACAGTTGGAATTTTAATGCAAGGTTTGTGCCATTGGAAAGCTAACTTCTGGGGCTTCAATTTGGACACAAAAATGACCTGGAAAGGAGTTCACATAAAGGAGTTATGTCCGTTTGAAGTTGGACCTTCAGAGCAGTTTTTTGCGAACTGTATTCGTGGCATCCATAGCAATTTACTGTTACTGTACTGTACTGCTACTGTCACAGAGATCTCTGTCGGTTCCCATGTTTGGAACCACTACTGTTTACTGATATGATGGCCATCAACTGACTGTTCGGTCTGTTAAGACCTACTGTACTGCTTTGCTAATCGGATGTACCACTTATGACTGCCATGATCGAATAACTGTTATACTGATAAATGACTGTTTTCAATACTGAAAGGATATTCATTCTTAACCTCTTTACGCATATGTTATTCACTGGGCTTTAGCTCACTGCTCATATACATATATGTAGGTGTACAGGCACCAGAACGAAGCTAGGAGCGTTGGGTCAAACTCCCTTTTGTCAAGCCAACCTTTGTGCCTCACTTTGAGGTTCCAGATCTGTTCAAGCTAAGGCTATTCTTGGGGTGTCTCAGATTCACCATAACTGTCTCTATTATGTATAGACTGAGTGATCTTTTGTACTGTACTGTTATGGTGGGGATTTGGTCCCTAACCTGTATGCTTGTAAGTGACGTATGTATATACCGTTTTTGTTTTGATTGTGCATATGTTATAAAAAGTCTTTTTGCATACAGACTGTCACAGCTCATTGGACATCTTTTATTTACTGTTTTGGCTTTCGCCAGCCCCTGTACTCTGTATTACTGTGTTTACTGTTAAGTAGGCCTTCGGTAATCTCGGATTACTGGCTGGTTACGGTGCTAAACCCATAGGGGCGGGTTTGGGTCATGACAGAGATACCCGCGAGCTTTCACAGAAACAACAACTATGGATCAAGATGGATACCCTATCTACCGTCGTCGCAATAATGGCCATACTGTGAGGGGGCAATAAGTTGATAACAGGGATGTCGTATCATACAATGCATATCTTTCTAAACTTTTCAACTGTCATATAAATGTGGATGTATGCGCTGGAATGAGATGTGTCAAGTATATACATAAGTACATTTACAAGGGTTATGATCGTACAACGATGGTGTTGGGATCGATAAATGAGATTCAACAATACCTCGATGCAAGGTATATTGGACCTCCAGAAACTGATTGGCGAATATTTGGTCATCCTTCGTATGCAGAGATACCAACAGTTGTACGATTGACACTTCATTTACCTGGAATGCATCGCGTTGTTTTTAACCCAGAAGAGTCATTAGAAACGATTCAATCTAGAGCTGGTCAACAAATGTCAACTCTTACTGGCTTCTTTGCATATTGTGATGGCAGTGAAGATGAATGTCCATTCACTTATCAAGAATTTCCACAGCATTTTGTATGGCTCAAGTCAAAAAAGAGATGGAAATCAAGAGAAAGAGGATATGCAATTGGTATAATGTACTTTGTCAGTCCTAATTATGGTGAAAGATTTTATCTGCGTTTGTTACTAACTGTTGTCAAAGGACCAAAGTCATTTCGGTCTTTACGCATGGTCGATAATGTTGTGCATGATACATTTAAATTAGCATGTGTTGCAAGGGAGCTTTTAGAAGATGATGAAGAATGGATACAATGCTTAAAAGAGGCTGCAGTTATGAAAACTGGATACCAATTGAGGAGATTGTTTAGTGTTATTCTCACCCAGTGCTCTCCACTAAATCCATGTGCAATATGGAATCAATTCTCAACGCATATAAGTGATGATCTTGCACATAAGATTCGTATATTGTTTGCCATTTCTAACCCAACTGAGGCTCAAATTGAAGATTATGGTCTCCATCTTTTGAATCAAATGCTTCATGAATCAGGCAAATGTTTAATTGACTTCCCACCCATGCCACAACCTACTGCAAATTGGAGTGCAGTAGTTGGTAATCGGTTGATATTCGAACATCAACAACTGCTGAATGAGGCACAAAAGGTAGATCCACAAATTACTATTGATTGTCTTAACAATGGACAACAGAATGCTTATAACACAATCACTTCTTCAATTTTTCAAAATAAATGAACTGTTTTCTTTCTTAATGGGGGTGCTGGAACAGGGAAAACATTTCTGTACAATACAATTACATTAAAATGTCGTAGCCTTAGGCATATCGTTGTTACTGTAGCTTCATCTAGAATTGCATTATTGTTATTGGTAGGAGGTCGCACTGCACATTCAACATTTTCCATTCCGTTAGATGTCTTGGAAAATTCACTTTGTGGGTTTACCAAACAATCATTACAAGCTAAGTTGTTTAGAGAAACAAAACTCATAATTTGGGATGAAGTTCCTATGCAATATAGACATTGTGTTGAGGCGGTTGATCGTACATTGAGGGATATTCGTGATAGTGAAAAGCCATTTGGGGGTATGTAGACACCCCATTTTTGACCGACCTTAAGACTCAGACGTCACCGATTGAGCGCTTGGTGATGTTGCATACTGTGCTCGTTCAGAAGTCTCAGAGTCACGGCCGTGCGCCCTGCCTCCGGACTTCCGAATCCTCTTCTGTGCCTTGCCTCGGTTTGTGAACCAGGCTCGGTTTTCTCTGTTTTCTTTCCTGAGGGAAGGGAGTGGTCCAGCAGATCATCTCTCGGTGGCCGTGGGCTACATTTGGTGGCCGTAGGCCATTTTGCCCGTTTTGGAGCCCGGTTCCCGGTTTTCGGGACCGTCAGGCCGTGTGCCTCGGTTCGGGACCGCCCAACCGTCTCCGATTCCTCCGGTTCTTGGCAGGTACCTCTATTTTATCATAACGAGGCACACTGGGGCCCCTGATGCCCACTTCGTGGCTGAATGCCACTTTCGGTACCTGCAGCCGTTTTTTGGACCCCGAACCTCGCGGTTTGGCCCCCGAGCATTCATTTTTCATCAGTTTTCTCCGATTTTTGGCAGGTACCTCTGTTTTATCATTCCGAGGAACACTGGGGCCTCTGATACCCACTTCGCTGCTAAACACCACTTCCGGTGCCTGCAGCCCATTTTCGGGACCCCGAATTGCGCGGTTTGGGCCCCGAGCGTTCATTTCTCATTAGTTTTTGTTCAATTTTGGCAGGTACCTCTGTTTCAGCACCAGGAAGATCACTGGGGGGGGGGAGGCCAGCAATTATCCCAGATAACCAGTTTCGCTCCTCCGGCGCCCGTTTTGCTCACTTCCGGGCTAATGTTGAATACCCTGGGGATATTTTCTTCCAACCAAAGCTACATATCTGTGATGAGGGCACATGGGAGGACCCTAAAAGTGCATGGTCGGCCAGCAATTCAGAGTTTCATTTTTGGGCCTCTCCTTCAAGTTCTATGTTGTGACTCTTGTTTCAGTGTTGCCAGATTCCAACCTTGGGGCTTTATTCTACACACCTGGGAGGACACCAAGGAGTGGTGGTCGGCCAGAAAATTTGGACTTCATTTTTGGGCCATGGCCGGCCGACCAGGGTGAGTGGCTGGCCGACCAGTTGGGGTGGCCGGCCGGCCACCTTCCAGAAATTCACCTGGCCGGCCAGCTTTCTGCTTTTCATCTCTTTACAGCTGTCCAGCTGCTTTTTGAAATATCTCCCCCATCCGGGAGATATTTTGGGAGGGAAAGCTTGGATGCATTTCCCTCCCCTTTTACACCTTTTGTTTGCCTATTAAAGGGGCTGGTCATCTTCTTTGTTGGGGTTAGACAATTTCTTCTCAAGGCTTCATCTCCCATAGCTTCCATCTCCATCTCCAAAACCCTAAAAAACATTCAAGTCCCTAGCCCATTCCTTCATCAACCCCAAGCCTCACCATCACCATTCCATTTCCAGCAGCAAGGAGGGGTTTCTCAGAGGCTAAGAAGCAACTTTCATCAAGGCAAGAGGTAGCAAAAGCATAGTCTTCAAGGGTAAGTCTCAACTTCCCTTTTTCTGGCTTATTTTTGCTTCAATTTTCTACTCTATTTGCTCACTGTTTTGAGCTCTGACCACTACTGAAAGTGGTCCTCTTTTGAGCTATTCTTGATGTTTGTTTAAGGGCTCAACCCTGTTTGAGCCCTCTATCTTGCTCTTCCTTCATTATCACTCTTTATGCCAATATTTTGCATGCTTTGTTTGGATTATGAGTGATCCATTTTCGAGCATGCAATAAACTGTGAGTGGGCCTATTTTGAGCCCCTATTCAACATTGAAGAAGGGCTCAACCATGTTTGGCCTCTCTATCATGCACTTGCTTCATAATTCCTTCAAATTACCGTAAAATTGCATGATTCATTTGGCCTATTTGTGATCTGATTTGGAGTATTTCATGAACTGATATTGTGCTTATTTTGAGCCCCTCTTCAACATTGAATAAGGGCTCAAACCTGTTTTCATCCTCCATATGTAAGTTGCCTTGAATCCATGTTTTGTCCATGTTTTTGCATGCATATTATAGCTTATGAATGATCTGTTTTCGAGCATGCAATAAACTGTGAGTGGGCCTATTTTGAGCCCCTATTCAACATTGAAGAAGGGCTCAACCATGTTTGGTGCTTTTACATACCACTTGCTTCACAAATCCTCCAATTTACCGTAAACTTGCATGCTATTTTTAGCTTATATGAATTTATTTTTGGAGCATGCTATAAACTGATTTTGAGCTTATTTTGTGTCCCTCTACAACATTGTAGAAGGGACCAATCTTGTTTGGCGCCCCCATGAATGGCCTCTCTTTGTACTTCTCTTTGGCCATGTTTTACATGCTTTGTTAGGCTTGCCTAACCTCTGTTTTGAGTCTTCATCAGGCTTAGAAAGTGTCTTAGAATGACCCATTATTCATGTTTTGTTAAGGGTCCAAAGTTGTTTGGTGTATGCTTTTGGTACCTCATGTTATAGCCTTTGTTGGCTCATTATTTTGCATGCTTTGTTTATCATATTTACACACTGAATTGGGAGATGTCATCTACTGTAAATGTGCATGTTTTTGGTCCCTCTTTAATATTGTAGAACTGTGTTTTTCAGTTTGAGCATTGTATATACTACTTGCTTTGTAATTCCCCTCTTTTTCCCCATTTTTGCATGCTAATTTTGCCGTATTTGTGGTTGTTATTTAGCCTTGCTTTGTACTGAAAAAATGCCATATTTGGGGCTGCCTTGCTACTGGTTTGCATGTCATGATCATATTGTGCATGTTTGGCATGGCTATAGGCCATTTCGGGTACTTAAATCACATTTCGGGATTATTTCATGCATTGGTTGTAATTCCGTATCATTTCGGGGCTGTTTTCCCCTTCATTTAGGTGCTGAAATTTGGTTTGCATGCTTGCATATCATTTCCCGTGCCATTTCATGCCTTCGGGCCAGGCCTCGGTTTGCGTGCCTGTGGGCACGCATTTCGAGGCACCTCTGTTTTATCCGACGGCATCTGATGTGAGTGTGGCTGAGGTCCACTCATGTTAGTATAAGCCCAATTTGCATTTCCATCTCATTTTATCATCGTCTCGGTTTGCGTGCCCGTGGGCACGCATTTCAAGGCACTTCGGTTTTATCTGATTTGCATTTCACATCATTATCGCCTCGGTTTGCGTGCCCGTGGGCACGCATTTCAAGGCACTTCGATTTTATCCGATTCGCGTTTCAAATCATCGCCTCGGTTTGCGTGCCCGCGTGCACGCTTTTCGAGGCGTCTCATTTTCATCTCATTTTCACAACATAGTGCATACCAGGTTGTATCTTAGATTGCATTCATGTATTTTCTCGGTTTGCGTGCCCGTGTGCACGCATTTTCGAGACATCTCATTTTCATCAGCATTGTGTATGTTAGGGTTG
The DNA here is from genome assembly GCA_030407325.1 of Camellia japonica. Lineage (NCBI taxonomy): Eukaryota > Viridiplantae > Streptophyta > Magnoliopsida > Ericales > Theaceae > Camellia > Camellia japonica. Next base: position 758 of record JAPPVO010006019.1, on the reverse strand, counting down.
CATATTAGCTACATTTCATGCATATCATGCATATTGCATCGTGTTCGGGATAGGAGTTAGCCCGGGCACGGGAAACGAGGTACGTTTCGTACTCCGAGTGACGGAACGGGTCTCAATTCCCAAGTCACCGACACTCCGGATCACCCATGATGGAGTTAGGTTTTGTTGTAACATCCATCTGCATTGCACCCTATATTGAGTTGTGCAATCCGATTCCTCGGCCACCATGCATCGATATGCGTGATTGGTGGCACGAGAATCGAGGCATGCATATATCTGTGAAATACATTGCTATGCCCTTTTCCTGCTCTCTGTTGCAGCAAAATAAGGAATCAGTAACTTTTCGGAGTCTGGCGCGCATTTCGAGAACATTGCAAACAGAGGCTAAATTGGGCATCCCAGTGGATTTCCAAAAGGCATCCGGCATACATCATTCATCAGAAGCGAGGCAGCCCCTGGCTTGCATGCCAGTTTACAGCTTTATTAGTTTAATTTGTTAATATATTAGAAATCTGTAATTTCGGGCTGTAATATTCTTTTATTTAGGACTGTATCATTTATTCGAACCCTCTGCGCGAGGGCAAAACTGTAATAAGTGTGCGTGAGTGTGATGTATGTCTTCCAACCCCACGTCTTTCTCCATTTTTTATCCGCTTACAATGGTTAGATGTAGGGCATACTTCAATTAGCATACAGTATGACAGCATGTTGCATCATTCATCTGTCTTGCACGTACCGGGCTCGGCGCATCATACAAA
>JAPPVO010006018.1:0-43621 GCA_030407325.1 Camellia japonica | reverse complement strand
TCGCCGATGTAAATATCGCAGGGCCCGAGTTTCTCTTTTTTCTTCTGTTCTGCTATGGGGTTTTTCATCCCCAGTTGGGTTTCTTCTTGTTCACCTGGACATCCTAAACCGCGACTCAACGGAGCCTGATGTGGGATGGCGTCAGGTGTGAACTTGGCCACAAAGTCGACCAGAACCTGGCCTTTGATTGTTGTTCTGGATCTGAACTCTAAATCGTATTGGCCCAATACCACTACCCATCTAGCCACCCTGCATGTCAGATCTCCTTACTGTAGTAGGGACTTCAAGGGGTGTTTAGTCAATACCACAATCTTGTGGGCTTGGAAATAGTAGTTCAACTTCTTGGAGGCCATTATCAAGGCCAGTGTCAATTTCTCCAGGGGTAAATACTTAGTCTCTGCGCCTGCTAGGGTTTTACTCACATAATAAACTGCCCTATGTTCTCCCTTCTCTTCTTTGATTACCACTGCACTTACTGCATGCTCCGAAACCGCCAAGTATAAGAACAGCTCCTCTCCAGGTACTAGATTTAAAAGAACTGGAACTATGGTCAGGTATTTTTTTAAGTCGGCCAAGGCGACTTCACACTCCCCTGTCCACAAAAAATCTGTGGCCTTATTCACTAAACTAAAAAATGGTTGCGTCCAGGAAGCTTATCCTTCCATGCCCTGAAGTGGCATCTATCAATTGATCGATTTTGGGGAGTAGGAAACTCTCTTTGGGACAAGCCTTATTCAGTCTAGTGAAGTCCACGTAGACCCTCCACTTTCCATTTTTCTTCTTCACAACAACTGTGTTTGACAACCAGGTTGGGTAGTTTACCTCTCGAATGGCTCTGGCCTCCAGTAGTTTTCCCACCTCCTCTTCTACTGCTTCAACATGCATCAATGTTAGCCTCATTGCTCGTTGGATGACAGGTTTAGCCGACTTGTCCACATTCAGTCTATGGCAAGTGACCTCGGGGTCAATACCAGGCATCTCATATGGCGTCTAGGCAAACACCTCAATGTTTGCTCGTAAGAAGGCTTCTAACTCCCTTTCTTCCTCGTTGGCCAATCTTGAGCCAAGAAGGAAGAAACGCTCTTCATCCCCTTGTTGGACTAGAATCTTCTTCGGGGCTTCCTCACTTTTCTTAGCTGGTTCTTTGCCGACATCATCCAGGACCTCCATGTCCTCGTCCTCAATCTCAGCTGTGTCTACTTCTCGTACGTTGCAGGTAGATTTCATTGTTGCCATAGAGCAATTCTTCGCCTGTACCTGACATCCTTTGATCTCTTTAATTCCCTGTTTTGTTGGGAACCGCAATAGTTGGTGCAATGTGGAGGGACCGGCCCTCATTGCGTGTAACCACGGCCTTCCCAAGATGACGTTGTAAGGTAAGGGGGTGTCAATGATTGTAAACTCTGTGCTCATTTTCCTGGAGCCTGCCTGTACCTCCAAATTTATTGCCCCTAAAGGCCATGTCAACGTTTCATTGAACCTAACCATTGGACTATTGGACTGTTCCAGATCATCTTGGTGAAGGCCGAGCTCCTTGTAACATCTGACATACATGATGTCACAAGAACTGCCTTGATCAATTAGAATGCACCTTACTTGGCACTCTCCAATCTTCAAGGATATCACTAGAGCATTGTTGTGCGGATGCTGCACCATGTCTAGGTCGGCTTCAATAAAGGACACCATTGGTCCCTAGCACTCGTCTGCCCTAGGTCTTTTTTGCCAAACCTGATACACATGCTGTAAATGTTTCACCCTCTGAGTCTCCCCACGTATCTCGTTCTCATTGACCTTTGAGTGAATTACATTGATCACTCGAGGTCCGTCTGCTGGCAGTTGCGGTGCTGGTGGAGGTGGTGCTGCCAATGCCTGGTGCTGCCGGTGCCTGGGGCTGCCTTGCTTGTTCTTCCCTTATTCTAGCCTCGTCTACCAAGTCCCTTAAGTGACCTTGTCTCACAAGGTCTTCCAAATGTGTCTTTAGGGCTTTACAGCCCTAAGTCAGGTGTCCATCCTCATTGTGGTAGGCACAATGCTTTCCCAGGCTTCTTTCCATAAATTCGCCAGGGATCCTCTCTGGTTCTCTATAGTAAGGCTGGTTCCTGATTTCTTTCCAAGACTTTGTAAACCGGGATCCGGAACACTGTGGTGACTGTCTGTAGAGCCCTTAGTCCTGTTTCTTGTCTATTAAAATTTGTATTACCTCGGCCTCACTTCGGCGATTCGTTCCTCTTCTCTTGTTTTGACGCCTTTGTCCCTAGCGTGTCTTCCTCCGCTCTCGCGTATTTCTCGATCCTAGCCATAAGTTTCTCCATACTTTTTGGCAATGTCTTTGCCAATGACTTTTGAAACAGACAGTCATCATTCAGGCCGTTCTTAAAAGACACGACTACCACCTCTTGGTTGCACCCTGGTATTCAGTTAAATATCTCTTAATACCTCTTGGCATAAGCCTTAAGGCTTTCATCCTTGCCAATTCTCAAAGCCATCAGGGAGTCTACCCTCAACGACTGCAGTTTGTTTGTAACAAACCTAGCCACAAACATCTCAGCCAGGCCTTCCCAGCTTTTCATAGTTCCTTTCGGCAACTTGTGAAACCAATCTGATGCGATTTTCCCAAAGGATTAGGGAAACACCTTGCAAAGCAACGGCTCGTTCCCGGTGTACAGTGCCATGGAGTTCAAGTATAAGCCGACATGGAAGTTGGGATTACACTTACCATCGTAGATCTGGAATCTCAACATGTGGAACCTTTTCAGGGCCTCAAATTTATCCAATTCTACCGAAAACGGCGTTCTCGACTTGACCGGAGATGTTACCTCGGCATCTTGTCGCTTCCTCTGGAGGTAATCCCTCAAATCCTCCTTGGTCTGTCCAAGAGCTCGGCTGTTAACGGATTTCAGCCTTTTTGGTACACTACTCCTGGTGTCGTTATGAGTCCTCTTGGACCTCCCTCTATTAGTCATGTCGAAACAAAGCTTCTTCCTTTGAACGTGCCAATGTTCTTTGGTGTAGGCTTCTTTGGCACAATGTGTCTTCTGAGACTCTCCTCTCATCGATTCTCCTCACCCGACCTCCCGTGAAGGCTGATGCGAAGGCTCCCTTCCCCTGTCATGCTGATGGACTGCGGGGATTGCTTTCTGCCCACCTTTTTAGGCATCGTTCTTGGCCGCTGGAATCGGCGTGTCCTCCAATGGGAATGGTGGCTGCATGACATTGTTCTACATCATGAAATTGACAACCGATTACAGGTCTGCCAATTTGTTTGTCATTCCCTTCATCTCGCCATCCCTCCTCAGGCATCTATCTTTCCATACCTAGAGGTCGCTTTCGTTGTAATACCCGCCCTGACACGCTTTCTTCGGTACGTCTCCCTCTTGGCCAACGTCTTTCTCTTCGGGATTCTTATCCTGAGGTTCTTCGTTACAGTTGTCCTTATCTACGTTAGGTTCGGCATTTTTACCACTCCCACTAGGGATGTCGCCCCAAATTCTTTCTTTCTGTCCGTTGTTGGCCATCTATTCTTCTTACGATTCCCACAGACGGCGCCAATTGTATGTGCTGATTTCTGACCACACTGTCAAACAGGTACCCAGCTGGAGAACACCGGCAGAATAGATTTCGCCCGAACAACCTGCCACAGAAAGATAAGACTCCGGCGGTGGTTCGTCCACCCGAGGGCACTCCGACGATCAAGTCAGTACTCGGTTATCTCTCAAAGATAGCAATTAGTGCTTAACTCACTAACCAGAATACAAAAAATGTACTTTAGACCCACAAGGGTGCCTTACTTTTATAGTCAGCACTAACCTGATCCCTGTAGAAGCCTAGCTTCTCTTGGACTTCGGCTCAATACTTATCCAGGACTCCTAGCCAAATAGAGATAAACTCCCTAGGAGCTTTATCTCTATCCAGACTGAGGTCCTTCCCCATTCTAGGACTCTTGTCCCTTATCCATTCATCTCGGATTCCAGTATCTCTGCAGATAACCTCGGCCTAACCGAGATCACCTCGGCATCATGACCAAGACACGTGGCACCTCGACTGACACTTCGGTATCACCTTGACCACGTGTTGTCATTCACAAAATATGCGCCCACAGTATCTACGTACATTTAACACAATATATATTTTTTTCCTTCAAAAATGGAAATTTTATAATGATAGATGAGTGAAGTTTAAAGTAGTGACATATCACTTATTTATTTTTATTTTTTTTAAGGAGTCTATTGGCACAACATAGAGTGTAGTATGACTTTCAAAGGACCTCATTCTGAAAATTCTATCATGATCTGAATGGTTCATTTTGTAAAGTCTGTTAAAATATTATCAATATAAAAAATAAAAATTATCAAGAAATTCAATGATTGAGATGAACTGAAAAACAGGATACATAGTTTTCCTTTTTGTGTTTAGGTAAAATACACTTCACTACATGCTTTACCAGATTCACCAAGATTGGTTACATATCTTGGATGAGAGGGAACACTTCTTTAAACTTCAAAACAAGTACTTAATTACCGACAATCTTGAAGAGTTAAAACAAGTACTTAATTACTGATAATCCTGAAGAATTAGGCCGCAGAACTTGAACCGTGACCAAATGATCATCGTAACTAAAATCCACATCGACACCATTGATCTGGCACGATAACGGTGTTTCGGATGCAAAGGCTTTCATTTCCCCAGAACCCTTTATTCCAACTCTTGTTGAATTAGCCAAATCATCGTAGACCAGTAAATCAATTGCACCACTAGAGTTGAGCATGTTCACCAATCCAATCGGAGCAAATTGAATCGATTTACTTGGTAAAAACTTTACTGGAGAGATTGTGAGAAGCTCATAGTCGAATGGCTTGAGGGAGATTTCTAGGACTTCGGACGGTTTCATCAGCTTGAGTTTCTTTTGTTGAAACATGTAGACAACAAATGTGTCCACTCCTTTAATGGGGATTGGGTTCTTTCCAGTGCCCCATTCGACATCTTTAGGGCCGGTCAAACAGGTCACCGTGTGGGAACATTCGCTTGCGCTCTTGTTTTTTCTGGATTCTGGGCACCATCCTCCTCCTTGGCAGTTAAAAACTCCTAAAACTCCTGTGAACTATTGTAGATTCAAATTAGAGAAAATTAGATTGGAAGATTGGCCCAAATGAACTATAAAAAATGGCACGGGATCCTCTATCCTTACAATTTTTGTTACCCTATTCCAATACACTTCTAGTCATACAATTAGGCCTCAAGATTTTAATATCTTGTGGGTAGTGCATTAGGGACAGAGGAACATAAATTTTGAAGAAAAAGAATCTGTTATGGTAAAAAATAAACCTTATCAATAGTAGTTCACACCCCAGTGATTACTCCAAGAGTTTTGTTCCACGGGGTCATTTATTTATTTATTTCACAAGTTAAATTACATTAAACCAATTAAACCAACATTCACTAAATGATATTATTCATAAAAATATTTGTCTGAATTTATTGAATGCCTAATTACACCATCAAAGTACTTAAAAAGCAAGACCAAAAAAATCTAAAACTTAAATTGCAAAACTAGAACCCTAATTTCAACTATTTCAGCTCAATTTCATCTTAACTTTATAAAGAATCCTTCTATTAAGAAACAAGACATAAATAAATAAATGCTACTCAATTCATATGCTTCAATGATGCTAGAGATGTACAAGTATATTACCTTGTTGAGGTTCCAAATCTTGAGCATGGTTTTACTGTCATGTAATGGATCTTCAAATAGGCAATCTCTAGTGGGAAGTGCATAATATTGGCACCGTAAGATTGACCCGTCAGGCAACACCAGGCTCTTGAGCAGCCGGAAGTCGTGCTTCCCAACGGAATCACTTATGTAAATGGGCCCGCCAGATATGGCTCGAGACGCGGCATGAAACTCGGCACAAGGATGAGTAGATTGGAACATGTCCCAATCAGGGTGTATGAAATTTCCCATCCACAAGCTATTGTAGGCACAGTGCACCATGTGACAACCTTGCAGCCAAAATGTCCCGTTCGGATCACCGGATGGATCAACGCACCAAAAATCATCACCTATATGCATTGAAAGAGAACAATTCAGTGCCAATAAGAGAAGTGACAAGTAAGAAATAGTAGCATATGGATGGTACCATACAGAGATCCTAATGCTCCTTTTGCTAGTCAAGGTAGGGGTGCAATTGGGTGGACCAGATTCAAGTACATCCCGCAAAATTTTAGGGCTGAGTAGCGTAATTTCAAATTTGTTCAGGACTCGTGACTAAAAGTTTATCAATCTGAATTCAATTCAGTCAAGTCTGAAGGACTCTCACAATCCGAGCAACTTGAATTTTTATTATATATATATATATATATATAATACTAATTATTTTTTCCATTGTTTTATTAAATCAATTTTACCACTTGGTACACATAATTCATATGCAATGTAGTCAATTTTGTTGGAAATTGTTATAAAATTCTGGGTAAAACTAGAATTTTTTCCTAAGTTTGGTCTAATTTTTAGGTGGGCCCCGTGCATCAATTTACACGGGTCAAAGTGGTAACGCGTTCTATGCCGCGTTGTGATTCACGTGGTATATTTGGTTGCTCAAAACCATTACCGAGTGAATGGGAAATTGAAGCCAAAGTATGCTCCATGAAAATGGTGTTTTGGTGGAAATTCCTTAAAGGTTTGAATAAGGCTTGTCCCACATTGATTTGGTGGGAGGTTTTGAAAGGGTTTATAAGGCATGGGTTTGGTACTTGGGGTGTGCCCCAAGGGGTACCCAAGTGTTTTAGAGGGAGAGGTTATGGGCTAGACCCATTAGACTCAAAAACCACCACACACGCGCGCGCGCCGCGCCCGTCCGGGCTGGGCCTGGGCTTGGGCGCGTGGTTGACATTTGAATTTAATTCAAATAAACTGGTTTGGATTTTTTGTTCATCCAAACAGGGCCCTTCCCGTTTTCAAACAGAATTAAACTTGTCCGGTTTTTCCTGTTCATCCAAACAGGGCCCTTCCCAGAATTAATTGGTTTGGATTTAATATTCATCCAAACAGAGCCCTTCCCGTTTTTTATCTGTTTGAATGGTTAACCCAACAGATTCAAATCTGTTTGAATTTAAACCCAACAGGTTTCATACCTGTTCAATTCAAAACCAAGAGCCACCTTTACATCTATAAATAGACTAGCCTCCCATTTGGATTTTCACTCCAATTTTCGTACTCCATCCTCTCTATAATTCTCTCTGCATTTTGCTGCATTTTTTTTCTGAAAGAAAGAGTGTAAACACTTAGTGTGTTCGTAAGGCAAACAATTTGTAGTGCTGCTATTGTTTGTGGTAAGATCATTTCATCCTGGGAGATAGACGTCCAGATTCTGAAAGCACCGTGGAGAGGACGAATCTGTCTTAAGGACACAGTGTTAAACACTGGACTTGATCAGAAAAGTAGTTCAAAGAAATTAACCAAGTAAGTTGTTTAATTTTATCTGTTTTTTAATTTTGTTTTTTAATCAGATTTTAATTTTGTTTTTGTAACAAAATAAAATCTGTTATTTATTTATTAATTTTTATTTCGAGTTTGATTTTTGTAATCAAACATATTCTCTCTCCTTTTCTTTATTTCTTTAATTCTAATTGTTGTTTTGTACACAATAGAATTAAAATCTTTTAAATACAGTGAAGATTGCCTAACAATCTTAAGACAGAATCCTTTTTTGGTATCTTCATTGTATTTAATTTTCTGTTTTTCAAAGTAATATTCTGGTTGGAAAAACAAATAGTGATTTATGCTATTTGACAGATAGTAGTAATATACTGTCTCTTTTCTTTGACAACTAGTAGTACGATACTAGTGTCATTAACAATTTCAGAATATTATTTGGTATTACAGAAAATTATTTTGGTATTTTATTTTTCCTGTTTTAGTAACAAGGAAAATAAATTTATTTTGTTGTTATCATTTATATTCTGGTTTTAGTAACTAGAATTTATTTTCTGGTTTTGGTAACTAGAAAATTATTTTGTGTTTTTCTGATTTTTGTAATCAGATATTTTTGTGATTTTATATTCTAGTTTTAGTAACAAGAAAAATAAAATTATATTATTTTCTAGTTTTAGTAACAAGAAAAATAAAATTATTTTGAGTTATAATTTATTTTCTGGTTTAAGTAACTAGAAAATTAATTTGTTGTTTGATTTTCTGATTTTTGTAATCAGATATTATTTCGGTATTTTATTTTACTAGTTTTAGTAACAAGAAAAATAAAATTATTTTGTATTGTAATTTATTTTCTGGTTTTAGTAACTAGAAAATTAATTTTGTTAATCAATCATATAATTTTGTGACTTGGTCACAATCTGTTAATTTTGTAAGTGAATTATGGCTTTGTTTGGTAGACCACTTATTTTTTGAGCCCTTTGTGAAAATGTATTAATTCTTTTGACTTTATCATAGTTCATCGTGAGTATACATGGTGAATTTGTTTCTAGAGTAAAATATTAGTTTTACAAACTAATTTTATTTTTATTACAATGTGGATTCATATTCTTGAATTGTTTCTGCACTTGAGTCGGAATATATATATATATATATATATATATATTCACAAGAACATTTTAATGCATATTTAATTTGTTTATTTATGTACAAATCAAACTTATTAAATGAAGGTATGTTTTGTCATTTTGAAGTTTAAAGTTTAAAATGCATTGGATTTTATTTATGAGTTGAGAATTCTTTTATTTCATGATGCAAGTTATGGGATCATGCATGATTAATTTATTTTGTTAATTCATTTGCGTTTGATATGCATGTATGATATCAACTCAAGTTATTTCTTAACATTAATTTCAAGTGATTTGGAATGATAAATTGTTATGTCGACTTTGGACATAAGCAGTAGTTGAATTTTTCTAAATCAATTTTGAATGGGTGTTTTAAACACCATAGAAATTTAAACATAAAGATGTATGTAATTATATCGTTCCGTTTAATTGAGAAGTAATTTAAGAAATCTTTTATGTTGATTATTGGTTTATTTTGAATGAGATGTCATTAATAATTATTTTACTTGCGTAGTAGAAATTGTTAAACCATAAACCATTTTTATTAATATGGGGTGTATCTCTTGCATTAATTGAGATAATTTAATTTTCTTCTGTCACAAATATTTTTATGACAGTGACATTTATTTATAAATGAGTTACAAGAATTTATGCAATCAAATAAGATTTTTGATTTGTTTGGCAAAATTTTTATGAGGATATGATTTTGTCATAACATTAATTCTGATTTGTGTAGTCATAATTATTTTGGATTTTTGGATTTGAAATTTATGAATCTAGTACATCATAGACAACAAATGATGAATGCCATGTTACCAAGTTCAGGCTTACCACAGAACTTGTGGGGGGAAGCAATATTGTCTGCAAATTATGTTCTTAATAGAATACCTCACAAAGAAAACCAAAAGCATTCCTTATAAATTGTGGAAAGGTCGACCACCTTCCTACAAATACTTGAAAGTGTGGGGGTGTTTGGCAAAAGTTGAAGTTCCTGTTCCTAAAAAGACTAAGATTTGACCAAAAACAGTAAATTGTGTGTTTATTGGTTATGCTCAGAATAGTAGTGCATATCGGTTTTTGACTTATAAATCAGAAATACCTGATATAAATGTGAACACTATTATAGAGTCAAGGAATGCTGTGTTTTTTGAACATGTCTTTCCTTACAAGAAAATACAGGAATTAAGTTCACAGAAAAGAACTTATGATTGTACACAAAGTCAAGAGACTAATGACAATCAAGCACAAGAGACTAGTAATGGTCTCAACCAACAGGATTTAACTGATGATGAACCAAGAAGGAATAAGAGAGCGAGAACATCAAAATCCTTTGGTCCAGATTTTCTGACATACTTGTTAGAAAATGAACCTCAAAGCTTTAAGGCAGCAATGACAGGTCCCGAAGCACCTTTGTGGAAAAAGGCTGTTAATAATGAAATTAAATCCATTATGCAAAATCATACTTGGGAATTGGTGGATCTTCCACCAGGTTCTAAACCTCTTGGATATAAATGGATATTCAAGAGAAAAATGAAAGCAGATGGTTCAATTGACAAGTATAAAGCAAGACTTGTAGTTAAAGGTTACAGACAAAAGGAAGGTCTGGACTATTTTGACACATATTCCCCTGTGACAAGAATAACATCCATTCGCATGCTTATTGCTATAGCAGCATTGTTTAATTTAGAAATACATCAAATGGATGTTAAGACAGCTTTCTTAAACGGTGATCTAAATGAAGAGATCTATATGGAACAACCCGAAGGGTTTGTAGTATCAGGGCAAGAAAAGAAAGTTTGTCGACTTGTAAAATCCCTTTATGGATTAAAACAAGCACCTAAGCAATGGCATGAAAAATTTGATCATGCAATGCTTACTAATGGGTTTAAGATAAACGAATGTGACAAATGCGTCTATGTTAAAAACACTGACCAAGGATATGTCATAGTTTGTCTTTATGTGGATGACATGCTTATCATTAGAAGCAGTCAAAACATGATCAAATCAACTAAGCAAATGCTTAACAAAAGATTTGATATGAAAGATATGGGGGTCGCAGATGTTATATTAGGAATAAAAATTACTAAAACATCTGACGGATATGCATTATCTCAATCTCATTATATTGAGAAAATACTTGATAAATTTATCAAGGATGATTTGAATTTAGCAAGAACACCTGTCGACATCAGTCTTTATTTATCAAAAAATAAAGGTGATGCAGTGTCTCAGTTAAAATACTCCCAAATCATTGGAAGCCTAATGTACCTAATGAATTGTACTCGTCCTGATATAGCTTATGCTATTAGTAAATTGAGTAGGTATACTAGTAACCCCGGAGAAGACCATTGGAAAGCGATCATTCGAGTTCTTAGATATCTAAGATTTACTCGTGATCATGGTTTGAACTTTACTCGATATCCAGCAGTACTCGAAGGTTATTGTGATGCCAATTGGATATCGGATACTAAAGATTCAAAATCCACTAGTGGATATGTCTTTACTCTAGGAGGCGCTGATGTTTCTTGGAAGTCTACGAAACAAACTTGCATCGCACGATCCACAATGGAATCCGAGTTCATTGCTTTAGACAAAGCAGGAGAAGAAGCAGAGTGGCTTCGTCACTTCTTAGAAGACATTCCAATGTGGCCAAAACCTGTGCCAGCTATTTGCATTCATTGTGATAGTCAATCTGCAATAGGCAGGGCACAGAATCATATGTATAACGGTAAGTCACGACATATTCGTCGTCGACATAATACCGTTAGGCAATTGTTGTCAAATGGAATAATCTCAATAGATTATATAAAATCTAAAGAGAATATTGCGGATCCGTTAACAAAAGGTTTGACAAAAGAACTAGTGTATAGTTCATCAAAGGGGATGGGATTAAAGCCTATTACATAAGAGTCGTCATAATGGTAACCCTACTTATATGACTAGAGATCCCAAGAACTAAGTTCAAAGGGACAACTAAGTTATGTATGGCTCGCCAGAAATCAGCAAGGGATTAAAATTCCCTACTCATTCCTATGGTGAGAGTGATATCTGCAACATATGTTGTCTGCAGGGGCATAAGGATAAGCTTTGCTTTTAATGATTACTTATATCTTGATTAAGGCATAAAATCAAGACGAGTATAAGAAGATACTCACAATAAGAATCACCTATATGAGTGTTGAACTAGGGCCGGTTCTATGAGAATGAAAGAGGCTACATTCTCTAGAAACACTCATGAAAACCAGGAGCGTTCAAGGCCAAAATGAACACAACAGTGAGAACCACGATGTGTTAGAAGATATTTTGTGTGAAATCTATTGTCTTGGCTTACACAAACGGCTGAACAATTCAAGGCATCACGTCCATTGGTTAGCCAGTAAGTCCGATATGTTATCACTGGGGAAGGTTCAAGACCGAAAACTACCTATCTTGATGCAAGATATTTTCGACTTGTACTCTTTCGTTAAGTCTGCATATTGTTGCATTTCCGTTGTCATCAAATTCCATTCATGTGGGGGATTGTTGGAAATGGTTATAAAATTCTGGGTAAAACTAGAATTTTTTCCTAAGTTTGGTCTAATTTTTAAGTGGGCCCCGTGCATCGATTTACACGGGTCAAAGTGGTAACGCGTTCTATGCCGCGTTGTGATTCACGTGGTATATTTGGTTGCTCAAAATCATTACCGAGTGAATAGGAAATTGAAGCCAAAGTATGCTCCATGGAAATGGTGTTTTGGTGGAAATTCCTTAAAGGTTTGAATAAGGCTTGTCCCACATTGATTTGGTGGGAGGTTTTGAAAAGGTTTATAAGGCATGGGTTTGGTACTTGGGGTGTGCCCCAAGGGGTACCCAAGTGTTTTAGAGGGAGAGGTTATGGGCAAAATGGGCTAGACCCATTGGACTCAAAAACCACCACACACGCGCGCCGCCGCCGCCGCCGTCCGTCCGGGCGGGCTGGGCTGGGCCTGGGCGCGGGTGCGTGGTGTGAGGTTGGGTTGGGCTTGTTCAGCCCAATACTAATCTTTTTGGGCCAAAAACATTTGAATTTAATTCAAATAAACTGGTTTGGATTTTTTGTTCATCCAAACAGGGCCCTTCCCGTTTTCAAACAGAATTAAACTGGTCCAGTTTTTCCTGTTCATCCAAACAGGGCCCTTCCCAGAATTAAATTGGTTTGGATTTAATGTTCATCCAAACAGAGCCCTTCCCGTTTTTTATCTGTTTGAATGGTTAACCCAACAGATTCAAATCTGTTTGAATTTAAACCCAACAGGTTTCATACCTGTTCAATTCAAAACCAAGAGCCACCTTTACATCTATAAATAGACTAGCCTCCTATTTGGATTTTCACTCCAATTTTCGTACTCCATCCTCTCTATAATTCTCTCTGCATTTTGCTGCATTTTTATTCTGAAAGAAAGAGTGTAAACACGTAGTGTGTTCGTAAGGCAAACAATTTGTAGTGCTGCTATTGTTTGTGATAAGATCATTTCATCCTGGGAGATAGACGTCCAGATTCTGAAAGCACCGTGGAGAGGACGAATCTGTCTTAAGGACACAGTGTTAAACACTGGACTTGATCAGAAAAGTAATTCAAAGAAATTAACCAAGTAAGTTGTTTAATTTTATTCTGTTTTTTAATTTGTTTATTTAATCAGATTTTAATTTTGTTTTTGTAACAAAATAAAATCTGTTATTTATTTATTTATTTTTATTTCGAGTTTGATTTTTATAATCAAACATATTCTCTCCTTTTCTTTATTTCTTTAATTCTAATTGTTGTTTTGTACACAATAGAATTAAAATCTTTTAAATACAGTGAAGATTGCCTAACAAATTTTACCACTTGGTACGCATAATTCAAATCAATTTTTTATCAGGCTATGTGTTTTTATTTTTGAGATATTTTTCTTTTTTATTTTAAAAAATTACAATACGGTGGTTTTCCATAACTCAATGCTCAAATCCAAGACAATTATTTATTTTTTTGTGTTGAATTTGGACAACTTAGTCCTAACCCAAACTCTTTGAAATTAACTCAAGATGGGCATGAGCAAACTGCTCCACATTTCGGGTTGAGTTTGGATAGACCCTCATCAAATTGACCCGAGTTGCCACAACCCTAAGTCAAGGAGAGTAGAAAAACAAATGCTACAAACACAAAAATTTCATAGAATGAATGCAGTTACTATCTATGCACTAGTAGAGTGTTAATCCCATCTAAAATGAATATAGTATAGTTCGTACACTTTTATGTGGATAGTTTTATGTCTTCTATCATTGCTGAACTAAAACTAATTAAATCCCTGTATGACACAGGAATCAAATTTCATTCCTTTCTATCATTTTCTCATTAACCAAACACCAGTCTTAGTAAAATTTCTCAAGATAATGATACATGAAATTTGAATCGATACATACCTACGCGTCCGAGAGAGATGGCCTCGGTGCCGAGGTACATAAAGTCATTGCAATGTTCCATGCTAGCAATGACACCATTCCCTTTGAAATGTTTCCTCACTGATTCAGTTAAGGCCTTGTAATAAGCTTTTGCTAGCTCCACCCTACCACCATATTCCTCTGCTACCATTTCCAGGATCTGCACATTATTCCCAAATTGATATTAGTCTCTAATTTTTATGCATCATTGTTGAAGGTGATAATATATTCCACTAGACTAAAGCATCTAATATTTGGAAACATGGGTAAATAATTTATAATTTTAGTTCAAAATTTATCTCGATTAGATGATATTGAAAATCTTAAAGACAAAAATGAATAATTTTTTGTCCAAAAACCTTTAAAAAGTTGGCTTATTTGGTCTGTAGTGAACATTTCTTTAAAAAAAAAAAAAAAGATTTTTTAAAATTTTATTTTAAAGTTCAAGGTCATGAGATAGATCAAAAAAATAAAATTGACATGATTTTAAAATGTTACTAAAAACAAAAGTAATATAGAAAAGAAAATCAACTTATAAAGAAAAACCTAAAAAAATAAGTGAATATAATTTTTTCATTTTTTCCTTTTATTGATATGTTACTTGATGAGAGCATCTCGGGCAGGTTTCTCATTTTGGCAATGTCAAATATGATTTTTAAAATAATTTGTATATTTTTTTCAAAGGTAAATATGATTTGATCACATAGTTATAATTTATTGATCAATTTAATTTTTTACATATGGGAGTTGGCTTCCATATATGGACTATAGGGTGTTGTTAGGCCCATGAGATCTACCACGGTCCCGTTTAAATTATTCGAATGTTCATTTGGTAGGTTATTTTTGTATATCATTTATCAAAAAAATTAAATTTATCTGATAATCGTAAACTATTTAATTTATAACGTTTGTTACTAAAAAAAAAATAGTCTATTTTTAAAATCACTTGTTGTACATTTTTTTTAATAACAAACTCTATAAATTAAATAGGTTACAATTATCGGATCAACTTAATTTTTAGTATTGTATATACACAAAATAACTAATATAATAAATAATTTTAATTATCAAACGTACGAACCCAAACAACGCCAAAAAGCCAACTCCTCCTGCATAAATAATCATCTCAAAACACTTTATAAAATAAATAATTTAGATTATCAAAATAAATAATTATTTTTTAAAGATAAAATGTCATAAATATCGTTATGCATGAACAGGCAAACGGCCAAATGCAGAACAAGCAAACACGTGTCCAAACAAAGGTCAAAAAAGTAACAAAACACTACCAAGAGAGAGCAATACTCACATGTATGACATCCACCTTAACACCATCAATCCCGGCAGACTCAAGATGCGAGTGAAGCCCCTCGTACATCCGATCAACAATCTCCGGTGGGACCAACCCAACCCCATTATTGACAATCTTATCCACCGCTAGATCTTCCATCGTCATCTCCAACCCTTCGGATAACTTGGGCCCCACTACCCTACACGCAGGCATATTTAGGACACCTGGCCTAACCCCTCCCCAATACCCACAAAGTGCATGCCACACATACACATACTCCACACTCCCAAACACCCCTTTAAGATCCTTCACAAAGGCACCCATCCCCTTATTGGACCCCACTCTAGGACTCACATAGTCCCTAAACTTGTAATTCTCTTCAAATTTGATCAACCTACATGGCATTTGTTCACCAGCAGCCGTCCGATTCATCCCTTCTTGATCGCTGAAGGGGTCCTCATCGTCTGCGATGGACTGCCAACCATCGTCGATTAGGACTAGACCTGGAGGACACCCGCCCTCTACTAGGCCTTTCACACCTTCCCAAATGCCCTGAGGGTGTACCTTAAGGTAAAATGCGTCCCATGTGCACCAACCGAACTTGTCTACTATGCCTGGGGGGGACTTTTCTTCGAGGAGTTTGAAGGTGCCTAAATGGACCCTTAGGACCTTCATGGCGTCCTTGATTAAATGGTATGGGTCGTGTCCTACGTGCATGTACATGCAGCTGCGGAAGCTGGCGCTAAGGACTTTGGTGGACCACTCTCCATGCACATGTCCACGTCATCATCCTCCCCTGTTTTTTTTTTTTTTTGTGAAAAAATTTATTATTTATTCAAGAAAAGAAATTATATCAATATAAAAAAAAAAAAATTTTAAATAAAAATTTAAAGAAAAGTAAAGAAATTTAATAAATTATCAAAAAGTAAATAATAATAATAATAATACAAATTTAATTTTTTATTAAAGATAAAATAAAATTCGACAAATTGTGGTTTTTTAAAAAAAGTATCAAACAAATGAATCAAGTTAAAAATTACATTTTTTTCCAACTGTCATCTTAATATAACGTCACAAGCAAATCAAAGTAATAAATTATTTAAACTTTAACTTACTAACTTAACAAATTTTAAAATATATTCTAATTTAACTTATTTAGTTTTTAAATTGATCTAAAACAAGTTTTAAGTTAACCGAACTTAATAATGCATATTGTTGTCACTGAGTGAAGTTAGTAAGTTGTTTAGATTTTAATAAAATTTAAAATACATTTAAATTTAATTTATTTACTTAATATCTTGAGTTTGTAACAAACTAAAGACAAGCCGATCTCATTCGTTTAACAGCTAAATAAAACTTAAATCGAACGGCTAAATTTTTTTGACATAAATAGTAGAAAGTGGCTAAAAAAAAAGTAACCAAACAGAGCCTTAAGAATCAAGTTTCATAGGTAAGGGGACATGCCTGGTTGGAGTGAAGCCCTGAAAGGTCCTTCAAGGATTGGAAGTAGCAAAACATAGGGTCGGGTTCGACCCGAGGTGGTGGTGGAGCTGGAATTATCAAGCAGGACCATCTGGGTCTCATATTCCAGGTCTTTGCCGTTTCGCCCCACCCAGAGGGTGGTCCACCAGACCTTGAACCGGAATATGCTCATGAACCGGATGTCCCTGAGCTTGCCGATGGCCGCCACGTGGCGACTCTGCGGCTCGGCCACGTTGAACCCGACGAAGCAACCGACCATGTTTTGAGTCGGGTCTTTGGAGATGAATGGAGAGGGTGTGGCTACAATGTTGGGAGGGACTTGAGTGATAATTGGATGGCCATTAGCAAAAAAATTAGATCCTTCCAGGGTGATTGATAAGGGTACTTCACCATCCTCAACCTCCATTGGTTCTACTAGGGCACCTTTGCTCAAGCTTGGAGCCATGAGAGAGAAAGAGTATAGGTTTGTGACGGTGTGATCAATGGGAGGAAGAAAGGGTGGTATATATAGAAAAAGGTTTTAGAGAGAGAGAGAAATATAGAGAGAGAAAGTGGAATGTGAATGTAGGTGATAAGTCGAAGTTTAGCGAATGATGGTTGTGGTTTGATGATTTATGGGAACAAGCTACAAGTTGGAGTGAGTTTTGCTTTCGTGGGTCATTCTAGTGAATGAGGATCTCCTCCTCATATTTTTTACTTGTAAGTTTATTGGGCTTAATTTTAGGTCCAATTTTGATAATCTAAACTGTTCATATTTTAAGATTTGTTCAGTATATCATACCTGTAAAAAATCAAGTTGATCGAATATCAGAAAGCATGTGTTCGAAAAACTTGAACTAAAAACTATTTTTTTAAAGAATTTAATAAACAGTTTTTCGAACACATACTTTCTGATATCCGATCAACTTAATTTTTTGCAGGTATGATATACTAAACAAATTTTAAAATATGAACGGCTCGGATTATCAAAATTGAGCCTAAAAGTGGACCTAATGGGCTTGCAAGTAAAAAGTGCAAGGAGGGATCTTGATTCCATTCTAGTAGCAACAAAATGTGCAAAGGTATAAGTGTCAATTTGCCCTTCTTTTTTTTTTTGGCTTTTTGAGGGTTGATTCGGTACAAAATTAGTGATTTTGGGTATCGTATCCCAAAAATAAATTGGGGCACTTACCAATTAATTCTATTAACTAGATTTATTTACCTACAGGTCCTAACTAATAAATTTAACACTATTAAAATAAGAGAGTGATAAATTTATCACTAAAAATTTATTCATAAAAACAAAGAGACTGATAAATTTATCACTATAAATTTATTCATAAAAATAAAAGACTGATAAATTTATCTTTATCACTTAATAAATTTATCAATAGGACTTAATGGATAATAAGTCTCTAAAATAGGACCTATTAGATAATAAATCTCCAAAATAAGACCTATTGATAATTTACCCAAAATAAAAATTGATAAGCGTAGTCATATTGTGTGGCAAATACGACTAGTTCGGTAGTATATAGGGTCATTAAAAGTAAGTAGAAAGTTTTGAGTGACAAGCAGTTCAGTTTTAGCAATAAAGTAAGACTATTGTGGGGATAAGTAATACTAGAGTTTCACAATTTTAAATTTTAAATTCTCCCATAATGATATAGTAAAATTGTATTTGGTTAAAGAATTTAACAAGAAAAATGAAAAGAGAAAGACAAATAAAATAATAAAAAAATTAAGAAAAAATTGATAAGATTTGAATTCCAAGTTATGTTTAGTGAAGTTGCAAAATGGACAAAAAAAAAGAAAGTTTAAAGTGAACTCAAAGAACAAAAAGTGAGATTGTATTTTCCTTATATTTTTCATTATAATCAAATAAAAGTGAGATTACATTTCCTTTTTCCTTTCTATTTCTCTCATTATATCATTCAATCAAACATAACCTAAGGGAGTGAGATTCTATATGATTGAGTATAAAACAAATTAAAATGACACTTATTATGTCACATGGATTAAATTGATTTTTTTTTTTAAAGTCTCAAACATTTTTTTTTCCCGATGATAAGTAAAAGTAATGACAATCACCTCATTTTTTTTGGAAAATTAACTTTTTTTTAATCCAATTTTAATCATTTTTCTTTTCTAAATCCAATGGTTAAGACTGATTTTTGAAAATGATATCCTAAATTATTTTTTTTTGGTTGTTGATAATCGTATCTTTGAGATGCTCTCATTCCGATATTTTTTTACCTTACGTATCAATCCACTTAGGGGTGTAATTTTGGCCCGGCTCAGCCCATCCGGGCTCATGTCGGGCCTTGCGGGCTCCTACCAAAAAAAATCGGGCCGGTCCACGGGCCAGAAAACTAGGCCCAAGCCCAGGCCTAGGGGTATTCGGGCTTTGGGCGGGCCAGTGGGTTAGGCTTCAAGTCGGGCCCTTGGGCTCGAGCTTTGGGCGGGCCTAAACAATTTTTTTTAATTTTTTAAATTTTTTTCACCAAAAATTTATTATTTTTCATTAAAAATAACACTGGGCATCGGGCGGGCCGGGCTTCAAAATGATAGCCCAGGCCCAGGCCCAGGCCCAAGCCCAGGCCTCAGGCTGGGCTTAGGCTCAGGCCTAAACGGGCCAGGCCCACCTCTAGCCGCAAGCGGGCTTCGGGCCCCCCGCGGGCCACGAGCCAAAATTACAACCCTAAATCCACTCATAAGGAAAAATATTATTCAATGCAGATTTATAACCCCTCTTAAAAAAATGCAGATTTATAAAAATGTTTTTAAATTAATAATAATTTTTTTTACATTAAAGTACAAAGTCATAAATTTCTTTATTAGTCAATAATTAATTTTCTAAAATACCACTACACTGTAATTGCCCTTAATAATAATCACCTTATTTGGTTTCCATAAATGGAGCCCACTTTTTATAGAATTGAATTTTTTGTTTTCCTATTTTTTTTCTTTTGTTTTTAGTCAAAAGTTTTAAGATTTTTTATTTTATTTTTGTAAATGCACCTAACCTAGATACACTTAAATATAATATTTATGAAAAAAAAATCTTTAAAAAATTCATAAAATAAAAAAAATACAAAAATAAATAAAAATTTAGTACATTTTCATATTTTTGTATATTTATTGAATTTTTAAAATATTTTTTCACAAATATTTTATTTTTTAGGTGTATCTAAGTTATGTGCATTTAGAAAGTAAAAAAAAAATTTACTTAAAATATTTTTTAAAAAAATACTAAAAATAAATAATAAAAAAAAACCAAAAAATTCAATTTTCAGAAAATCAATCAAAACCAAACAAGTTGAATAGCAACATGAGATGATGAAAATGTCAAAATTTGAAAATTTTCAGTTATGATTGTGTTGGAAAAATGGTTTAATATAGGCATATTTTTTAGCCCAATTATAAGTGGGCCCCAAACGTTGTTTGGGATGGGTCCGAAGAGATGAATTGTTCCTTGTCGCGTGACAAGTCACACGGTGAAGACGGAACGTCAAAACCATTTATGAGTGAATAGGAAGTTGATGTCGTTTTCGGGTCTAACATTAATTTTTTAGATAAAATTCATTTGAATTTTTTCAATAAAAATTATTGTGGGAATTTAATTTAATTCTAAATTCAAATTTTGGGTTCCTAAGTGGTTTCCTAAAGTTTGTAATTGTGGGAATTTAATTAAATTCTAAATTCAAATTTTAGTTTCGTAAAGTTTGTACTTTTTCTTTTATTGATTAAACTATTCAAATAGTTTAATAATATTTTTCCAAACAGTTAGTACACACTGTTCCATTTATTGGCTTGTTTGATAAAACTATTTAAATAGTTTTATAATAAAATATTTCCAACAGGTTTGCACTTGGTCTCTAACGGTACATTTTTCAAAGTTTGAAAAATTGTTTCTAGCAACGGTCAGTTCCTTTTTTTTTCAAACTGCACCTGTTCGGATTCATTTGTACCTGTTCGGGTCAAATATTTGGCTATATATACAGCCTTTTTCTAGCAGTCCAAAGGATGAAAAATTCAGCCAGATTGTTGTCTTTTTGCTGTCCTAAATTCTGTAATTTTTTGCATTATTCTTCATATTAGTTTTAGTATAAATTTCAGAGAGTTAGAACACAGGTTTGGTTCGCCGAACAAATTGTTTGGAGTACTACTATAATTTGTGAAGATCATTGTATCCTGGGAGATAGATGCCACTCAACCGTAAGTACCGTAGCGGGGCGAATCTGTCTTAAGGACAGAGTGTCACACACTCGACTTGGTCTTTAATTATCTATTCGGTTCAACAAAATAAATTTTGTAAGTTTTATTTTATTTTATTTGAATTATTTCAAGTTATTTTATTTTACACAGAAGATTGTTCCAACAATCTTAAGACAGATTCGAATTATTCTGTTTACAGAATTTTTCGTTTGTTTCATTTTCTCTTTCTTCTTTTAAGAAAATTATTTTCTGTGGATTTACAAAATAATATTCTGGTTGGAAAAACAAATAGTGATTATATGCTATTTGACAGATAGTAGTAATATACTGTCTCTTTTCTTTGACAACTAGTAGTACGATACTGGTGTCATTAACAATTCAGAATATGTTTTTGTAGAATTTTTTTAGAAATTAATTTTGAGTTTTAGAAATTTTTTTTTGAGTTTTCATTACTTAAAATTCTGTTTTAGTATTTTAATTATTAAAGTGTTACAGAAATTAATTTTCTGTGGAATTAATTTCGTTGAATAAAATTTTATTTTATTTCCAAATTAATTGAAAAATAAAAGTTATATTCTTATTTCTTTTATTTTATAGAATTTAAATTTCCTGTGTGGAATTAATTTGGTTGAATAAAATTTTATTTTATTTCCAAATTAATTGAAAAATAAAAGTTATATTCTTATTTCTTTTATTTTACAGAATTTAATTTCCTGTGTAGAATTAATTTGGTTGAATAAAATTTTATTTTATTTCCAAATTAATTGGAAAATAAAAGTTACATTCTTATTTCTTTTATTTTTTACAGAATTTAATTCTGTGCATTTGGTTTAATTTTCTGTGTAGTGTAAATTCTAATTATAATTTTGTTTTATAAATTAAAATTGATGGCTACTGAAACAAATGTCCAAACAAGTACTACTGTGGTGGCTGCAATTGCACCAACCCCCTCTCCTGTGGTGACAGTACCAATAAATCATGGATAGAAGCCAGAGAAGTTCTCAAGAACTGACTTTAAAAGATGGCAACAGAAAATGTTGTTTTATCTTACAACTCTGAACCTAGCTCGTTTCCTCCGTGAAGATGCTCCTATCCTGAAAAAGGATGAAACTGACCGGCAAGTGGTTGCTGCGGTTGATGCTTGGAAACATGCCGATTTCCTTTGCCGGAATTACATCTTGAACGGACTTGACAGCACATTATACAACATCTACAGTCCAATCAAGACAGCAAAGGAACTTTGGGAATCGTTGGAGAAAAAGTAAAAAACGGAAGATGCCGGCTCAAAGAAATTTGTGGTTGGCAGATTCCTGGATTTTGTAATGGTTGATTCAAAAACTGTGATCAGCCAAGCTCAAGATTTCCAACTCATTCTACATGACATTCACGCAAAAGACATGTCTCTCAGTGAATCCTTCCAAGTTACAGCCCTAATTGAAAAATTACCAAAAGGCTGGAAGGAATTCAAGAATTACCTCAAACACAAGCGCAAAGAAATTTCTATGGACGAATTAATTGTGCGTTTAAGGATTGAGGAGGACAACCGCAATTCTGACAAACGGGCTAGTAAGCATCCTATGGAGTCTAAGGCAAATGTGGTGGAACATGCTTCAAAAACCAAGAAACGAAAGTCTTCTGGAGAAAGTTCATCACAAGGCTCTAAAGGGGGGGAAAATAAAAAGTACAAGTTTAATGGCAAATGTTGCATCTGTGACAAAGAGGGACATCGGGCCAAAGATTGTCGTAGCAAAGGCAAAAGCAAAAGAAGAACAAGCAAGAAACCTGCTCAAGCCCATATGACCGAAATGGACAATATTTCCAATGGTGTCGATGACATCAATCTTTCTGCAGTTGTTTTCGAGGCAAATCTTGTCGGAAATCTTAAAGAATGGTGGGTGGACACTGGTGTTACTCGTCATATATGTGCCGACAAAAAGATGTTCACATCTTATTCTACAGTGGACAATGGTGAACAACTTTTTATGGGCAACTCCTTAACTTCCAAAGTTGAAGGACAAGGAAAGATTGTTCTCAAGATGACATCAGGAAAGGAACTCACTTTCAACAATGTGCTGCATGTACCGGACATTCGTAAGAATCTTATTTTCGGATCTTTGTTGAGTAAGAATGGATTTAGGCTAGTATTTGAGAGTGATAAATTTGTACTAACTAAGAATGTGATGTATGTAGGGAAAAGTTACATGTCTGATGGCCTTTTCAAGTTAAATATAATGACCGTTGTACCCTCAGTTATTAATAATACTACATCTTCTTCTTACTTGCTTGAGTCTTCAAATTTATAGCATGGTAGAATAGGACATGTTAATTATGGATCCTTGCGTAGATTAATTAATACGGAATGTTTACCTAAATTTGACATTGATTCAAATCATAAATGTGAAATTTGCGTTGAAGCAAAATTATCTAAAACTCATTTTCATTCAATTGAAAGAAGTACGGAACCACTTGAATTAATTCATAGTGACATTTGTGATTTTAAATCAATTCAAACTAGAGGTGGGAAAAAATATTTTATCACTTTTATAGATGACTATACTAGATATAGTTATGTTTATTTAATTCAAACCAAGGATGAAGCTTTGGAAACTTTCATTCAATATAAGAATGAAGTTGAAAATCAACTTGGTAAAAAAATTAAGAAACTTAGAAGTGACAGAGGTGGTAAATATGAATCACCTTTTGGTGAATTTTGTAAAGAACGTGGAATAATTCATCAAACCACCGCTCCTTACTCACCTCAGCAAAATGGAATTGTTGAAAGGAAAAATAGGACTTTAAAAGAAATGATGAATGCCATGTTAATAAGTTCTGGATTACCTCAGAACTTGTGGGGAGAAGTAATACTTTCTTCTAATTATATACTTAATAAAGTACCCTGAAAGAAAGTGAATCAAACACCTTATGAATTGTGGCATGGAAGAGTACCATCCTACAAATACTTGAAAGTGTGGGGATGTTTGGCTAAAGTGGCTATTCCTAGTCCTAAAAAGAGTAAGATAGGTCCTAAGACCATTGATTGCATTTTCATTGGTTATGCCAAGAATAGTAGTGCATATCGGTTTTTGATTCATAAATCAGAACATTCCGAAATGCATGTAAATACTATTATTGAATCTCGGAATGCATCTTTCTTTGAACATGTATTTCCAAATAAGACTGGACAAGAGACTAGTAACAATAAAAGATCTCATAATGCTATTACTAGTCAGGATCAAGAACATGATCAAGAACAAGAGTTAGATCAAAATGAGGAAGATGAACTTAGGCATAGTAAACGTGCTAGAACCTCAAAATCTTTTGGTCCAGATTTTTTAACATATTTGTTAGAAAATGAGCCTTTAACTTTTAAAGAGGTTATGTCCAGTCCTGAAGCTCCTTTATGGAAAGAAGCTGTCAACAGTGAAGTTGAATCCATCATACAAAATCACACCTGGGAATTAGTGGACTTGCCACCAGGTTGTAAACCTCTTGGGTACAAGTGGATTTTCAAAAGGAAAATGAAAGCAGATGGATCAATTGACAAATACAAGGCAAAATTTGTGGTCAAAGGTTTTAGACAAAAAGAAGGTTTTGATTACTTTGACACATACTCACCGGTTACTAGAATAATATCCATTAGAATGCTAATTGCCATTGTATCTCTATACAATCTAGAAATTCATCAAATGGATGTTAAAACTGCTTTCTTAAATGGTGAGTTAGAGAAGAAATTTACATAGAACAACCAGAAGGGTTTTCTGTTCCAGGGAAAGAAAAGAAAGTTTGTAAATTGGTTAAATCATTATATGGTTTAAAACAAGCGCCGAAGCAATGGTGTCAAATGGATTTAAAATTAATGAGTGCGACAAATGTGTTTATATTAAAAACACAGACAAAGGTTATGTCATTGTATATCTTTATGTAGATGATATGCTCATCATAGGTAGTAATAATGACATGATTAAAACTACCAAGAAAATGTTGAATAAACATTTTGACATGAAGGACATGGGCATTGCTGATGTAATTCTTGGTATGAAAATTACCAAAACATCAGAAGGATATACTTTGTCACAATCTCATTACATTGACAAAATACTTGACAAATTCAGCAAAGATGATGATCATCTTGCTAGAACACCTGTAGATTTTAATTTGTATCTTTCTAAGAATGTACAGGAAAGTATTTCTCAATTAGAGTATGCCCAAATTATTGGAAGCTTAATGTACTTGATGAACTGCACTCGCCTAGATATAGCTTATGCAGTAAGTAAATTAAGTAGATATACGAGTAATCCGGGAGTAGAATACTGGAAAGCAATTATAAGAGTTCTTAGATATCTAAGATTTACTTGCAACATTGGGCTTAATTATACTAGATATCTAGTAGTACTTGAAGGATACTGTGATGCAAATTGGATATGGATACTAGAGACTCAAAATCCACCAGTGGATATGTCTTTACTCTGGTGGGGCGGCTGTATCTTGGAAATCTTCCAAACAGACTTGCATTGCTAGGTTACTATGGAATCAGAATTCATAGCTTTAGACAAAGCGGGGAAGAGGCAGAATGGCTTCGCCACTTCCTTGAAGATATTCCAATATGGCCAAAACCGGTGCCTGCTATATGCATACATTGCGATAGTCAATCTGCAATAGGTATAGCACAGAGTCATATGTATAACGATAAGTCTTGACATATTCGTCGTCGACATAATACTATAAGACAATTACTCTCTAATGGAATTATTTCCATTGATTATGTGAAGTCTAAAGACAACATAGCGGATCCACTAACCAAAGGGTTAGCAAGAGAGTTAGTTGAGAATTCATCGAGGGGAATGGGACTAAAGCCTATTAAATAAGAGTTACCACAACGGCAATCCAACCTAGTTGACGGGAGATCCCAAGATCTAGGTTCAAAGGGACAACTGAGTTGTGTATGACTCAGAAGGATCACTGGGGAGTTAAACTCCTACCCATTTCTATGATGAAATAGTGATGACTGTAGAGTTTTAGGTTAAGTAATACTTTTAATGATTCTTAAATCTAGGTATATCTAGTGGAGTATGACAGGATACTCTTCATAAAAATCACCTATGTGA
Source organism: Camellia japonica (assembly GCA_030407325.1). Lineage (NCBI taxonomy): Eukaryota > Viridiplantae > Streptophyta > Magnoliopsida > Ericales > Theaceae > Camellia > Camellia japonica. Next base: position 17,554 of record JAPPVO010006018.1, on the reverse strand, counting down.
GTGTGAACTGGGCCGATTCTATGAGATTTGTGAAGGGTTACAATTCTCTAGAGCACTCATGAAAGACCAGGTTGTTCAGGGCCAAAATAAACACAATAGTGAGAACTAAACTGTGTCTGAGGATATACTGTGTAAGTTCTATTGTCTTGGTTTACACAAACGGCTGAACAGTTCAAGACATCATGTTCACTGGTTAGCTAGTAAATTCGATAGTGTCTCACAAGGGAATGTTCAAAGCCAAAAGCTACCTATCCTTTGCAGAATATTTCAATTTCTGTACTCTCTGTTATTAGATCATGTTGTTACATTTTCTCTCCGTCAAATTCCATTCATGTGGGGGATTGTTGGAAAAATGGTTTAATATAGGCATATTTTTTTAGCCCAATTATAAGTGGGCCCCAAACGATGTTTGGGGTGGGTCCGAAGAGGTGAAGTGTTCCTTGTCGCGTGGCAAGTCACACGGTAAAGACGGAACGTCAAAACCATTTATGAGTGAATGGGAAGTTATGTCGTTTTCGGGTCTAACATTAATTTTTTAGATAAAATTCATTTGAATTTTTTCAATAAAAATTATTGTGGGAATTTAATTTAATTCTAAATTCAAATTTTGAGTTCCTAAGTGGTTTCCTAAAGTTTGTAATTGTGGGAATTTAATTTAATTCTAAATTCAAATTTTAGTTTCCTAAAGTTTGTACTTTTTCTTTTATTGATTAAACTATTCAAATAGTTTAATAATATTTTTCCAAACAGTGTACACACTGTTCCACTTATTAGCTTGTTTGATAAAACTATTTAAATAGTTTTATAATAAAAATTTCTAACAGGTTTGCACTTGGTCTCTAACGGTACATTTTTCAAAGTTTGAAAAATTGTTTCTAGCAACGGTCAGTTTCTTTTTTTTTCAAACTGCACCTGTTCGGATTCATTTGTACCTGTTCGGGTCAAATATTTGGCTATATATACAGCCTTTTTCTAGCAGTCCAAAGGATGAAAAATTCAGCCAGATTGTTGTCTTTTTGCTGTCCTAAATTCTGTAATTTTTTGCATTATTCTTCATATTAGTTTTAGTATAAATTTCAGAGAGTTAGAACACAGGTTTGGTTCGCTGAACAAATTGTTTGGAGTACTACTACAATTTGTGAAGATCATTGTATCCTGGGAGATAGATGCCACTCAACCGTAAGTACCGTAGCGGGGTGAATCTGTCTTAAGGATAGAGTGTCATACACTCGACTTGGTCTTTAATTATCTATTCGGTTCAACAAAATAAATTTTGTAAGTTTTATTTTATTTTGTTTGAATTATTTCAAATTATTTTATTTTACACAGAAGATTGTTCCAACAGATTGTACAATATATTAAAAAATATTAACATCTTATAACAATTACGAATAATATTGAAGATGAACTTATAAAACGAACTAACTTAGAGACTGCTTTTAAGTTGAGTCCATATGAGTAATCTCGTGAATCTAATTATTACACTGGATGCCTATTTTATACATACGAAATCACAGTCATACTTGTGTTGAGATGGAGATGTTAACATTTTATATCAGTTACAGACAATATACTAGATGGATTTATAAAACAGCATAAAATTTGAGGCTCCTGTCTAAAGGAGCAAATTCATACCATTAGGGGATTAGCTATTAGACTCAATTATTACCGATAATATTTTAGGGTTTGTCTTTTCTTAAGTTAGTTATATCAATTTGAGAGAACGTTTGAGTTTCATAGGTCCATTTTGAAATCGATTTTAGTAATCTGAACCGTTCACTTTTTTACAACTCGTTGAGTAAAATATTCATGTAAAAAAAAATCAAAATGATTGGATATCAGTAATTTTATGTTTAAATCAAATTTGTATTACAAAAAATAGATGGATATTCTTGAAATTACATATATCATCTATTTTTTTAAAACAAATATAATTCAAATATATGATTACCGATGTCCAATAATTTTATTTTTTTCATAAATTTTTTATTTAACAAGTCGTAAAAAATGAACGATTTAAACCACCGAAACCGATTTCAAAACAAATCTATCAAATCTAAACGCTAATTTCGCTAAACCAATATTTTAAAACTTGAATCACATTTCCAATATTTTCAAATAGACATTGAATATAGCATGTCCTATAAAATATATATATATATATATATATTTTAGACAAACGATCTCATGCATGCCATCAATCTTAGCAAATGTATGTGTTCCTTTGACGAGAAGAAATGTGTGGATGGGGGTGGGGGACTTTATGCTCATTTCATCTCTGGCTAAGGGCATCCACAATGGATGTGTTAAAATTGTGTGTTAAAGTGTGTTATATAACAAAAAGTGATAAAAGTGAGACTCAAAAATATGTGTTAAGAGTTTGTTAATTTAGTGAGTGAATAGTGAATAAATGGTAGTACAATGGATGTGTTAAGGGGTGTGATAAGATGTGTGTTAAGTATATATATATGTGTATATAATAAATAAAATAAATAAATAATTTAGTTTAATCAAAAATTTCAAGCCCAAAATTAAATTTCAAGTCAAAAAAAAAAATCCTAACAAGTAAAAAAAAAAAAAAAAAATTTGCCGTTGACCGGTCAACCGGCCGGACATCCGATAAGCTCAAAAAACGCTCTCCTTTGCTAGCTAAAACGCTAGCTGCAGATAACAAACATATTAACACACACCACTAACACACACACTAATAATTCCATTGCAGCCTCAAACATTACTCTCTGCTAGCTAAAACTTGACACCTAACACTAATACACACGTTAATGTGTCCATTATGGATGCTCTAGTACCTGAATTGATCACCGCCATTTCAGGACTGATGAGTCATTAGATGTTAAAAGAAAAAGTACAACCATGGAGAGCTAGCTAGTGATACATGTAAGGGGTCTTTGGAAAAATATGCGATTGAAAATCTGTTGTGGAACCCTATTAGGACCACACAAATTAATTTAGCGGTAACTGTGATTACTTGGTCGGGTAGTGGGACCTGAGGTGGAAATACATTAATTACAAACATTTTTTTATGATTCCAACTTTTTTTCGATTATAGAAATTTTTTAAAAGTAATGTTAAAAACTTACATTTGAAATTTTCAAATATATTATTAATAATATGATAAGGAAATAAATGTCTTGTTTGGTAGAATTTTTCTTAAACTAAAAGCTGATAATTAAAAAACAGAAGTTAAAAGTATTCATTCTCTAACTTTCAAATAATTAATTTTTTTTTTAACTTATTTAAGATATTACTGTCCAATAAATTATAAATAGAAATTGTGTCAAACAGTCTAGCACAGACTTCCTAAACTAAAATAAGCTACAATCACCTCCTAAAAGCTATACCAAACAGCTCCAAAGTCTCACATAATGTATGTGCCAAATTAAAAATTAACACTTATCATTCTATATTATTATGAGGAAATTATAAGAGATTTTATTAGAAGTTTCAAATATTTTTCTAATTTTAACTGGGATAACGGATTCTATTATAAGTTTTACTCTCCAATTATTCAAATTATTTATTTAGTAGGTCTTTATTTTTAGATTATTTATTATAAAAAGATAAATTGATCATAATCAAATAATTTTATTAGATTAAAGATTAAAATTGATCATAATCAACAATAATGGAGAGAAGCCAATTTCAAACAAGATAGTATATAAAGATTATATTTGATGCATGCCTTATTTGAGAACATAATATTTTAGTTTTTTAAAAAAAATTTTATAATATTTGACATGCATTTAAAAAAGTTGATTTTTATCAGTGTAAAAAGGCAAACATACCCTCACATTAACTCTTTTTTAATATACAATTAAAGCAAGGGTAAAATAAAAATTTCAAACAAAAACCTAAAACATAAAAAGTCATTAAAAAAACCTCTCCCTAAACAACATTGTAGTTTATAAGGATTGCTTATAAGTATTATAACTCTTGTTTTTTTTTTTTTTTTTTTTTTTGGGGGGGTGGGGTTTGTATCTTAGTGTTGTTTTTTGTTTAAATTTGTATCAAACTGTTTAGTTCAACTTCTATTTACAATTTATTAGGTAAAAATAATTTAGATTTAAAAAATATTACTAAAAAATTTTAAAAATTATATTTTTATTTTCTATTTTCTAGTCTATCAAATTGGCCGAAAATGTGCAATGGGACCCTAGGAGGACAAAAAATTGCTTGTGTGTCTTACTTTGGAAGTACATTTAGAGGACTTTTGTATATTCCCCTTATGTTCCATCACTCTTTCTCAACCCTTCATTGCTTTTTCTAGATGTTTCTTGTGGGTTTTGTGACCCCTTTACTCCAGAATTCATCCTCTAACTCAGGCTTTAAATATCTTCGTCAACGGTTTTGATCCGACCAATCGAACAAAATCTGTGAAAAAAAGAAAAAGGAAAAAAATAAAGAACAAAGAAAAAAAGAAAAAAGAAAAAGAGAACACATATATACATACATACAAGAGGAGGAAATGTGTTCATGTGCCATTGTCTAACCCGGATGACACTTTGGACCATAAGACTAGTGGTCTAATTTTTCACACTTTTTTGGCCTGCTGTTTTAAAACATGTAATTGGCTACTCATGTGATAAAATGTTAAGTTTGTTTTTTTGGCTTAGTGGACCAGCATGTGAGGTAGACATTGATAAGTGGCTCAGCTTTTTTCAAATTTAAATTTAAAAATAAGAAAAATTATTCAGATTCATAAGAGATTATGGCTCTGTTTGGATGTATTTTGAAATTATATTTCTACCCTATCACTCTCGCTTCACGTTTGGATACCACTTTCAAAATAGAATTCCACCATATAATTCAAACTACAATTTGAAAACCCGTTTGGCAGCTTTGTGATTCATTTCTCCACTTTCAACGTCTTCAGCCTTCTTCCTCTTACTTTCTGAAAAGCTTCACGTGAACTGATCTACTCATCTTTCTCTGCTTCAAAGATCAGGACTAAAGATTCGTCACGGGTAGTGTTCATAAAGAACTCAGACCATTTTATAAATTATGAATCCTGTGAACCCGCTCCCTACTCATACCATCTCCCACAAATCAAGTGAGTTACAATTTGTGTATTGTGAAAGATTCATTCTACGGGCAACCAAACAACGACGACACCGAGGTCAAATAAATCACAAATTTATTTCACATATTTTCTTACAGGTCACTCATTTGAAAAAATCATCCCTAATTTTATTCCCAATTTTTTTTGTCTCAAGTCAAATTTATCAAACCTATTGTCGAATCAGACGACTACCAAAGAGTCGCACATTCAGTCACTGTACCCACTCCATCACCGGTGATAACTATTCAACTTCCATTAATCTGATAAGTATGTCCTTCAATCATCTGTTATGTGCAAATGAGTTCTGAAATGATTTCTGAGAAGTCCAAACAAGTATAGAGATAGTTTCTGATCTGTCTGAACTCTTTGAACAGTTGAAGCTGAGCCGGTCGTCCCCGGGTTATTCGGCCGGTCGTCCCCGGGTGTGACACCTGAATGTTTTAAATTTAACATTTCCATAAAATAAATAATAATAATAATAATAATAATAATAATAATAATAAGTATATATATATACATGTAGTGACAATAATAATAATAAATAAATGCATAATTTAGGAGATTGAGAATTTTATGGTTAAAGAAATACTTTGTGAAACACTACACATTAAATATTTTAGTAAGTGGTAAGTGGTGATTTATAGTTGGGTGGTGAGATTTTTAGACGTAAATCTAACTTATCATTATACCTAAATTTTAGGAATCATTGTGGATTACCAAAGAGGATAGTAACCCTTTCAAACTTATAATTCAATTGAAACTTATAATTCAATTCACAAGGCTTTGGTTGGTACAGGATAAGGGTTAAATAAAAAAAAAAAAGGAGGGGGGGAGGGGGGATAAGACTCTTTGATTAGGATAAGTTTCAAGGGTCAAATAAGTTTCAAGGGTCAAAGTATATGAGTCAAGGTAAAGGGAGTAAATCAAAGGAAAAATTAAGAAATGTTGCCACGTATACGACTATGGCTTGGGCCTCACACATTGTTAGGTATAAATAGGGAAGTGAAGGTCATTGGTGAAGCACAGAAACAAGGTGACTGTATGAAGCGTAACGTAGCGAGGCTCTGAAGTGCAAGGAAAATAGCGATAAATTTATACTAGAGGTGAGTTATATTATACCTTGAGGTAGTATAATATGTTTTAAAAATGTCTTGAGTTACCCTTATATATTTTACGTATCTTTTGACTTACCAAAATCTGTTTTATAAAATTTATATTTTTTTAGTATATTAATAAAAAGTTATATTTTATAAAAGTTTCAGCTACGTGGTTTTATTTCTAAACCCTATTTACTTAAGAGTGAAACCCATGGATATGTTTGTTTTACTTTTAAAGAATATTTGGCTATGACCTTATATGAAAATATGTTTTGTGAGTACCACTACGGGAGTCTCATGCCTTGGGGAACTTAAATAACCATTGGCTAGTGATTGACCACTTTGTGGTCCAGTGTTTGTCATGGATCCATTGACCAGTGTAGTGATTGTCACTTAGTGATGTATCGTGGTTACAGTGATTATTTCAGTTTCTGGCACTTAATTAATTTGTGTATTCAACTCAACTCAACTTATGTTAATGTTTTAGCTTAAAAAAATACCCATGGCCATTTTGTGCCCCTACACTCATAGTATGATATTTCTCACTCCGCTATGTGCTTATAGCTGTTACCCCTTTCAGGTGACGAGATTTAGCGGGATCAAGATGGAAAATGAATTGCTATGTTATTTTGTTTTCTATTTTTTATTATTAGACTCTTGTAGTACAATGAAGTTCAAGTAACTATGTTTTAGTTCCTAATAAATAAACAGTTGGTACCCAGTTATTTATTTTAATTTATTTAATTTATCTGCTTGTGCGGTGACTACAGAATTATTCAAATTACATTATTTTTATCTTGTTACAAGGCCGAGCCTTTGGGTACCGGGTTTGGGTAGTGACAAAAGTGGTATCAGAGCAATGATTTTTTTTAAGGGAAAAAAAAATAATAATAATAAATAATTAAATGAATAAATAAATATATATATAGTACAAGTTTTAAAATTTTATATAATTTTCACAAAAAAAAAAAAAAGAACATATATGTATTAAACTTGCATTATTTTGTATTATGTGATATGTCTAACGCAATGTTATCTGTATGTCTAGGCTAAGTTTTCTTGTGTTGTAGGACATGGCGAACCTATTGGAGCTATTCTGGTACGAGCCCCCAGAAGCTCATCTCCTCCCGAACCAATTAGAGGGCTGGGGTGACTCAGAGAGTCTTGTCAGGCAAGCCCATCCAACACTTGACCATCTCATGGAAAGATCCGTTTATTTACAGGCTGACCCCGATAAGGACTTATTATTCTGGAGACTTAGCCGAGGTAGCAATCGTGAAAGGTACATAGGACCGACCCACGTTGTTGGTCTTGCTCCGGACCTAGAACCACCACATTTTCTGGTCGCACCTCTACCCGTAGGCTTTACAGAAAGGAGGGGACCCGCATATCCTAGTAGCCATATTCGCACCACGACACCACCTCCCCAGCACATTGCCTATATCCTAACTGTGGACTTTACCGACGGTGCATCATACCTGGAGACACCGATACGGATTACTGGACGGGAATTCTGGGGTTATGATCACGGTACTCCTATTTACATGGTTCGGTAGTATGGAGCTGCTTCGGAGTTGAGCTTAGTGGGTGGGAGTTTGAGTCCATCATGCAAAGTGAGTTTCCGGGATTGTTTCATGGACCAGTTTTCCGAAGCCAGTTCTCCTGGTGGCCTAATGGACCATTCTAGATGTCTGACCAGAAGACCCTTTTTGTGAGCTGACCATGAGTAGTCTAATCTTTTTGTATTAGTAGGATTAGACATTAATTTGTGACCGCCAGACTAACACCCTATGTATGGTAACAATGGTGTATATGGTATTAATGTGGTAATATTAACATGATGGTAAAACTAATATGTTATATATGAAAGTGGTGATATTAATAGCAAAACTAATATGGTATATACGAATGTGGTGATAATAGAACTAATATGTTATAAATGACGTTGTATCAAAATTGTCTCAATGTGATGTCACACTTATATCATTTTACCTTGTAGTAATGGCCAACGAAGGAAATGAAACCGGATCATCAGTCAGCGGTACCATCCCAATGGAACAAATCATGGAAAGAGCAGTCACCAACTTTTTGCAGGCCTTGCAAACCAGCATAACCAATGGGACCTTAGAGAGACGAGAAGAATCGATTACGATTAAACAATTTCAGGAGCTGAAACCCACCACGTTTATTGGCAGCCCAAACCCACTAGTAGCAGAGGCTTGGGTCAGGGACATGGAGAAAATCTTTCGTGCACTACCTTGCACAGAAAGACAGAAGGTGACTTTTGCCACCTTCACCTTCAAGGACGATACACAAGAATGGTGGCTCCTTACCCTGGAAAAGGAAGATATTGTGACTTGGGTGAGATTTTTAGAAGTATTCTATGAAAAGTACTTTCCAGATTCACTACGGGAACAAAAAGTATCAGAATTCATACATCTAAGGCACGGAACCATGACAGTGGCCGAATATGAAAGTAAATTCACACAGCTAGCCCGGTTCGCAACATATGTCATTCCCACCGAAGCTCGAAAAGCCAGGAAATTTGAAGCAAGGTTGGATCTTGAAATTAAGGACAGGCTGGAGGTTTTGAAACTACCAACCTATGCGGCGGTAGTAGATCGAGCATACATTGCGGAAAAATGGATTAAAGCCTTGCGATCTGGGGAGCCAAGTCAGAGGAAGCGATTTTGGGAAAGAGATAACAGAAGGCCTGGTGTCGCACCTCCCAAGAGAATAAATACGAGCACAACCAGTTCAACCGGTCCAAGCAATCAAAGCCCTGCAAACCCTAAAGGAGGCACCACTCCAACTTGCTCTACCTGTGGACGGATTCATTGGGGACCATGCCGTCAAGATACGAGAACATGCTTTAGATGTGGCCAAGTTGGCCATTGGTTGAGGAATTGTCCAATGCTCGTCCGCCCCTTTGAACCAGTCCGAAAACCCGCAGTACTTGAAGGAGCAAGAAAGGACCAAAAAGGCCAAAGAAGAGCTTTTGCCCTGGTGCCTGGAAACCCAGAAGTTACTGAAAATGTTGTGTTAGGTACACTCTCTGTTTATGGTCACTTAGCCCATGTTCTCTTTGACTCTGGTTCAACTCATTCTTTTGTTACACCACACTTTGCTACCAAGTTGGCGCTAACACCCGAGCCCTTAGGATACATACTATCTGTGTCTTTTCCCTCTGGAAATTCCGCCCTCAGTACTAATGTATACAAATCTTGTACTGTATCCTTAAAAGGTGAAACTTTACACGTAGAGTTGATACCCCTTGGCATTAGTACCTTTGATGTAATCCTAGGAATCGATTAGTTAGCTGCTAATCGTGCCTCTATCGATTGTAAAGCCAAAAAGGTATTCCTCAGGTCACCAAACCAACTCGAGCTTGTCTTCGAAGGAACTGGAGTCTCTCCCCCTCCCTGTATTATATCCTTCATAACAGCCCAACGACTGCTAAGAAAGGGTTGTTGTGGTTGTATCTGTTATGTGATTGATACTTAACAAGAGACCCCCACACTTGATGCGATCCCCGTAGTTCGAGAATTTCCGGATGTATTTCCTGAAGACCTACTTGGCACCCTAGTTGATCGGGAAATAGAGTTCACAATTGAAACCCAACCTGGTACACAACCAATCTCAAAGACCCCTTACCGCATGTCCATGGTAGAATTGAAAGAACTAAAAACTCAACTCCAAGAACTACTGAATAAAGGCTTCATCCGACCAAGTACCTCACCATGGGGAGCTCCGTACTGTTCGTAAAGAAAAAGAATGGTACAATGAGGTTATGTATCGACTATCGAGAGCTAAAAAAGTCACCATCTCGCCACGAATTGACAACTTGTTTGATCAACTGCAAGGCGCCCAAGTGTTCTCAAAAATTGACTTGCGTTCTGGTTACCATCAACTAAAAGTCAAAACGGAAAGCATCGAAAAGACTGCCTTCAGAACCCGTTATGGGCACTACGAGTTCCTCGTCATGCCATTTGGCGTCACCAATGCTCCAGCGGCCTTTATGGACCTCATGAATCGAGTGTTCAAACCCTATCTTGACGAGTTCGTCATTGTCTTCATTGACGACATTCTCATATACTCCAAATCGCCAGAAGATCATGATCACCACTTGCGAAAAGTTCTACAGACATTACGTGATCACAAACTTTATGCCAAGTTGAAGAAATGCGAATTCTGGATCACTAGTGTACACTTCCTCGATCACGTCATTGACAAAGATGGCATTTCAGTTGATCTCCAAAAGGTTGCAGCAATCGTGGATTGGCCACGACCTACTAACGTATCAGAAATTCGAAGCTTCTTGGGCCTAGCCAGCTACTACCAGCACTTTGTGCAAGACTTCTCGAAGATAGCTTCACCCTTGACCCAACTAACTCAAAAGAACACACCCTTTGAATGGACGGACAAGTAGGAACGTTGCTTCCAAGAATTGAAGGACAGACTCGTGACGGCTCTAATACTAGCACTCCTCGTGGAAGCTGAAGGGTTTATAATTTACAGCGATGCCTCATACAATGGTTTGGATTGCGTTCTTATGCAAAACGGGAAGGTCATTGCTTATGCCTCTCGCCAACTAAAGACTCACGAAAGGAACTATCCAACTCATGATCTAGAATTGGCTGCGGTGATCTTCGCCCTCAAAATCTGGCGTCATTATCTCTATGGAGTAGCCTGCGAAATCTACACTGATCACAAAAGTCTCAAATATCTGTTTACACAGAAGGAATTGAATATGAGGCAATGACGATAGCTAGAATTTATGAAGGACTACAATATAGAGATCCATCATCATCCCGGCAAAGCTAATGTGGTAGCAGACGCACTAAGTCGAAAAATGACCAAAAGTTTGGCATGTACCCTCGTTCCCCGCAAGATCCATGGATTGCTCGCCAACATAATCGTGGAACCCGAGTTGATTGAAGAAATTAGAGCCCGCCAATGTGAAGATAAACTTTTGAAGAAAAAGTACGATGAGCAAGGAAAAATGCCTGATCCTGACTTTACAATAAGCAATGGGATGCTAAAATTTCGAAATCGAATTTGCGTACCCGACTTTCCAAAACTCAAGAAGAAGATATTAGTAGAAGCTCATAGCTCGAGGGTTGCGATCCATCCTGGCAATGCGAAGATGTATCACGATCTGCGGGAACACTTCTGGTGGACAGGAATGAAGAAAGACATAGCAAGCCATGTCTCCAAATGCCTGCGTTGTCAACAAGTTAAAGCGGAACATCAGAGACCTGCAAGAATGTTGCAACCACTTCCTATTCCTGAATGGAAATGGGAACACATTACTATGGACTTCGTGGTCGGGCTACCGCAATCAGTCTCAAAGAATGATGCAACATGGGTTATCGTAGATCGATTGACGAAGTCGGCACATTTTCTACCAATCAGAATCATGTACTCCCTCTCTAAGTTCGCTACTCTCTACATTAAGGAAATTGTTCGCTTGCATGGCACCCTAGTTTCAATCGTATCCGACAGAGACCCCCGTTTCGTATCTCACTTCTGGAATAAATTACAAGAAGCTTTGGGAACCACTCTAAGGTTTAGCACGGCTTATCACCCCCAAACTGATGGGCAATCTGAAAGGACGATCCAGACCTTGGAAGATATGTTACGTTTGTGTGTCCTAGACCTCAAAGGTAACTGGGATGGTCATCTACCTTTAGTGGAGTTCGCGTATAATAATAGCTACCATGCAAGTATTGGAATGGCACCGTACGAGGCACTGTATGGAAGGAGATGTCGATCACCTCTGTGTTGGACGGAAGTCGGAGACAGAAAATTATTAGGCCCCGAGATCGTGCAAATAACGAGTGATAAAATTCAACTCATCCAACAACGAATTCGCACTGCCCAGAGCCGCCAAAAAAGCTATGCAGATACACGAAGACGAGACTTAGAATTTCAAATAGGAGATCATGTGTTTCTTAAAATCTCACCGACAAGAGGGGTAATCCGATTTGGGAAAAGAGGAAAGTTAAGACCACGTTACATCGGCCCATTCGAGATACTCGAAAGGATTGGTCCTGTAGCATATCGTCTTGCGCTTCCACCCGAACTATCCAATGTCCATAATGTGTTTCACGTTTCGATGCTTCGTCAATATCTTCGAGATCCAGAGCATGTTGTCGATCATGAGAACCTAGAAGTTCAAGAAGATCTTTCCTATGAAGAGCAACCCGTACAGATTCTCGATCGTCGTGATCAGATCCTTCGAAATAAAACTATACCCTCGTAAAGGTCTTATGGAGAAATTATCGTGTTGAAGAAGCAATGTGGGAAACTGAAAGCCAAATGCGAGTCAAATACCCACACCTCTTCGAAAATCAAGGTAAGTCAAGTTTGGGGACAAACTTCTTTTAAGGAGAAGAGAAATGTGACACCCGAATGTTTTAAATTTAACATTTCGATAAAATAAATAAATAATAATAATAATAATGAAATAAGTATATATATATACATGTAGTGACAATAATAATAATAAATAAATGATAATAAATAAATGCATAATTTAGGAGATTGGGAATTTTATGGTTAAAGAAATACGTTGTGAAACACTACACATTAAATATTTTAGTAAGTGGTAAGTGGTGATTTATAGTTGGGTGGTGAGGTTTTTAGACGTGAACCTAACTTATCATTATACCTAAATTTTAGGAATCATTGTGGATTACCAAAGAGGATAGTAACCCTTTCAAACTTATCATTCAATTCAAACTTATAATTCAATTCACAAGGCTTTGGTTGGTACAAGATAAGGGTTGAATAAAAAAAAATGGGGAGGGGGGGGATAAGACTCTTTGATTAGGATAAGTTTCAAGGGTCAAAGTATATGAGTCAAGGTAAAGGGAGTAAATTAGAGGAAAATTAAGAAATGTTGCCACGTATACGACTATGGCTTGGGCCTCACACATTGTTAGGTATAAATAGGGAAGTGAAGGTCATTGGTGAAGCACAGAAACAAGGTGAGTGTATGAAGCGTAACGTAGCGAGGCTCTGAAGTTCAAGGAAAATAGCGATAAATTTATACTAGAGGTGAGTTATATTATACCTTGAGGTAGTATAATATGTTTTAAAAATGTCTTGAGTTACCCTTATATATTTTACGTATCTTTTGACTTACCAAAATCTGTTTTATAAAATTTATGTTTTTTTAGTATATTAATAAAAAGTTATATTTTAAAAAGTTTCAGCTACGTAGTTTTATTTCTAAACCCTATTTACTTAAGAGTGAAACCCATGGATATGTTTGTTTTACTTTTAAAGAATATTTGGCTATGACCTTATATGAAAATATGTTTTGTGAGTACCACCACGGGAGTCCCATACCTTGGGGGACTTAAATAATCATTGGCTAGTGATTGACCACTTTGTGGTCCAGTGTTTGTCATGGATCCATTGACCAGTGTAGTGATTGTCACTTAGTGATGTACCGTGGTTACAGTGATTATTTCAGTTTCTAGCACTTAATTAATTTGTGTATTCAACTCAACTCAACTTATGTTAATGTTTTAGCTTAAAAAAATACCCATGGCCATTTTGTGCCCCTACACTCATAGTATGATATTTCTCACTCTGCTATGTGCTTATAGCTGTTACCCCTTTCAGGTGACGAGAATTAGCGGGATCAAGATGGAAAATGAATCGCTATGTTATTTTGTTTTCTATCTTTTATTATTAGACTCTTGTAGTACAATGAAGTTCAAGTAACTATGTTTTAGTTCTTAATAAATAAACAGTTAGTACCCAGTTATTTATTTTAATTTATTTAATTTATCCGCTTGCGCGGTGACGACAGAATCATCCGAATTACATTATTTTTATCTTGTTACGACGCCGAGCCTTTGGGTACCGGGTTTGGGTCGTGACATCGGGTCATCCGGCCGGTTGATCGGCCGGTCAATCTCCCTGCTCATCCTTCTCTTCAACTCTTCTTCTGCTCTTCTTCTTCTTCTGCTCTTCTGCTTATTTCTTCTTGTGGCCTTCTTCTTCTGCTTAGTTGTGGTTATTTTTTTACTATCTAAACTTACTCCACAAACTTTTTACAGAAAATGTTATGTGATTTTTATCTTGTCTCTGTTTTGGCCTTCAAATCATCTGTCTTTCCTACAGTTCAAATAAACATTGATGTTATGTGTTTTTATTTTCTCTTTGTGTTGCCCTTCAAATCATCTGCTTCTCCTAACATTATTTAACAAGTTGAAGTAAACATTAATGTTATGTGGTTTTATTTTTTTATCTGTGTTGCCCTTCAAACCATCTGCTTTTCCTAACATTATTTACCAAGTTCAAATAAATATTAATTTTGGTTCCTACATAAATAATTGCAATTGGTTTTTGCTCTATCATTTTTTTATATCCACTCCAGAGTAGTTTGCTCTGTTATTCTTTTATATCCACTCCAGAGTAGTTTAAATATAAATTGTATGTTTATAGATGGATGGAAACAATTCCGATGACAATCAGGATACAAAAATGTGGACTCCCACAATTGAAATGAAATTAATAAACATGTTGAGAGAAGAGATTAAAAAAATCAAACAACGGGTCGTACTACTATGTGGACAATTAGGCATTGGAATCATTTTGCAAATCAGTTGCACAATCTGTATGGATTTCGGTATACAACAAAGTAGGTGCGACAAAAATATCAGCAATTGAAAGCTGATTACTAGACGTTTAAGCGACTGCAGGCACAGATTGGTCTGGGATGGGATCCCATTGTAGGCACTGTTGTTGCACCCAATAATTTTGGGATAAGGTTTTTTATTAACCTGTACCATTTTCAAATTTTTTTTTTAACCTATACCATTTTCAATTTTTTTTTTTAACATTTCATCACACATACAGTATGCTTAATTCAATATTTTCAATTGTTGTAGGCTACCAGAAATGTAAAGAAGTTTAGGACAAAAGGATTTAAGTATTTCCAAGAAATGGCGAAAATTGTTGAAAATTGTTGTGCCACAGGGGTCTTGTCTCGTGCATCCACACAAGAAGCCCTTGACTTAGATGAAGAAGATGAAATGCTAAATAAATTTTAGAACCCTGAAGTTGGTGGGAGTAATACTGCTAAAGCCGTTCCTATTGACTTATTCGGCGATGAGTACATGGATCCAGCGAAGGGCAAAAGTCACAAGAGGGGCCCTACAAGCATCCAGACTGACAGTGGTCGTTCGAAAAAGTCACGGTCAAGTGGTTCGATGATGTGTGTGCAGCTTTCATATCCTACGTACAAGCAAAAACAGAACATTCACGTGCACGATCAAATGAGACAAAGGCTGTAAGTGCAGCTGGTGATGAGTATTCCCTTGATGCATGTCAAGATGCATTGCTAGAGCTTGGGGACATACCATCGGTGCAGTACATTAGGGCACTGACACTGTTTAAAGACAAGGAATAGCGAAGGTTTTTTATGCGTACTCCTACCCATATACGCGTAGCTATGATCCTCACTTTGCAGTGAAGTGAGAAGTTGTGTTTTGATTGTGTTAGCGAATCTCCTTGTCGTTCTGCAAGATGATTTGATGATTCCTGATTTGTTTTCTATCATTTTTTTTTCATCCTATGAGATGCTCTTTCTTTTCCATCTTTGTATGTTTAATTTTATTGAACTTTTAAATACTTTCTGTTTTACATCAATATGTTGTGTTATTACAAGATGACTATATATTAAACAAATTTTATTCTCGTATATATTTTAGTAGATGCTGGTAAATGACTAAGGTCGACTATTCATGTAGCTACTTTTTAATTCAGTTTCACCAATAATGGTAAGCGTTAGCATATTGTCAAACATTATTTTATAATTATGCTTTTACTATGATGTAGACGAAACAATGTCATACGACACAGAAAACAATGCAATGGAGATCTCATTAGAGAAGGATGAGGTTATTGAAGATTTTATGAATTTTTTGATGATTGCTTTCATGCATGACCATATCAACGCGTCAAGTAGTCTCCGACCGCAGCGAACTTGTCCATTCAAATGTGATGATTACATCTTCAGCTTATTAAATGGTCATCCAGAAACAATGATGGACATTATGCGAATGGATACACAAACATTCATTTTATTGAAAAACACCTTACTCCAAAATGACTTTATCGATACTGAACATATGCATATCAGTGTCGAGGAACCGCTTGGAATTTTTTTATACACTTTTGCACAAAATGATCGCCATCAACTACTGGCAGATAGATTTCAACACTCCACAGAAACAATTTGTCAGCACATCAAAATTGTTATGCGGGCATTGTGCAAGCTTGCATCAACAGTTATCAAACCACGTAACCAAGACGAGATACCGGCAAAAATTTTAAATGACAGGAGGTTTTTTCCCTGGTTCAAGGTATGAATTTAATGATTGTCCTATAAGTTTGAAATAACAATAAGGGACGATATTTTTTTTTTTCACCTGTTATAAAAGTAATATCAAGTTTGTTTCGCTTTTAATGTCAAACAAATATCTTTCAATTAGGATTGTGTCGGTGCTATTGATGGCACATTGGTGGATGCATGGGTCCCTGCTTCAAGACAAAATATATTCCGCGGTCGCAAATCTACGGTATCTCAAAATGTACTCGCAGCTTGTGACTTCGACATGTTGTTCACATTTATTAATTCTGGATGGGAATGTAGCGCTCACGACAACGCTATTTTAGTTGACTCTATTACAAGAGCTGATCTACAGCTCCCACACCCACCTAATGGTGAGTGTCACGCAATAACATACGATACACTTTTCAGAATTATTTTTTTATACATCTGTTTGACAGAACAGTGCATTCATTATTTACATGTAGGCAAGTATTATTTAGTGGATGCTGGTTTCACGAACATGCATGGATTTCTTACCCCATTTCGTTCCCAACGCTATCACTTGCAAGAGTTTTATGGTCGTCATTAATCAGGACCTAAAGAATTGTTTAACCATCGACATTCGTCGTTATGCAATGTCATAGAAAGAACATTTGGTGTTCTGAAGAAGCGATTCCCAATATTGCAGTCCATGCCAAATTACAAGTCTACAAGATAAGGCCCTCTCGTGATTGCATGTTGTGTACTACACAATTAGATCCGTTTGCATGCAGATATGGACCCATTCTTCATGGAAACTGATAATGAAATGGCGGCAGAAACGGAAGCAGACGGGCTTGTTGGAGACCAAGCTGACTATGTTGACATGTCACAGCATGGGTTGACGTACCAATCTAACTTTAGGGATGCAATTGCTACTGCTATGTGGCAAAATCATGTTGGCCATGGATAGATTTGTGATGTGAACAAGGAAAGTGAATATCGTAGTGACTAATGGTTTTAAATGTATAATTATTTTACTAGTTT